>VXBA01003293.1:2419094-2453399 GCA_013399895.1 Serilophus lunatus
GGCCCCGCCCCATCCGGCCCGGCCGCGGCCCCCCCTTCCCCCGGGCAGGGCCGGGCCAGGGGTCGCACGACGCGTGGGGCCCCAACCCGAGTAGTAGCAACGATGCGATTCAGGTTTTGGTTCAGAGAAAGAATCGCCCGCGTCCCCAGACCGGCCTGAGCCCCACACATTGTACCAAAAGCCGCTTCTCCGTCCTGTGCGGTCCTGTGCCAGGGCATCGTCCCCAGGTGGGGGAGGCAGCTCTTTGCGCTGGTTCTCCTGGGAATCGGCAGCCTGGTCCTGCTGGAGCCGGTGGGACCACAAACTGCCCTGGCAGCATCCGTGGGAGGGAGGATTCCCTGTCCCTCAGCAGAGCCCTGGTACCACCGGCTCGCTGTGCCCGTTAGAGCGGGCCGGAGCATCTCCCGCTGCTCTGTGCTCACCTGCGGCACGTTTTTGTTCTGCCCCTTTGTCGCTAGCCTGCTTCGAGCAATTTTTGGAAACTTTAGAAATAGAACCAAGGTGGGACAGGGTAGTTCTGTTTTTTAATCCGTGTTTAAACGAGGGTTGAAACGAAGGTGAACTCAGTGAACTGCATTGATGCTTTCCCTCTGACACGCTTAAATTCTTCAGTGTTAATTACAGAAGCACCTCTAGATTTCAGCCGGATAATTCCGTCCTCTTTGAATGCTGGGGTGCAATCTGTGTTTTTAATGGCATGTCGAAGCTAAAGCTGGACCACACTTCAAATACCGGTGCATTAGGTATTTTCGATGGCACAGAAATAAACAAACTTCCATGAAATGTTAGCTACTAAAACCACAATGTGAAAGCACAACGTGAAGGACTGTAAGGGAGACAGAGCTGGTGGGTTTGCCCTTAGGATTCTCACTGTGATTCTCTAGGTTTATTTAGTTTGTCATATTCACCTCTGTTTCCAAATCTGCAGCAGCTGTTTTTCAGTATCCTTCAAACAAAAAAAAGCACAATGCAGAAGTTGAAGTTTAAGAGAGAGATATCCTGATACTTTTAAGTTACCAAAATAGACTCCATTTGCAAGCAGCTATTACAGGCAGGATTTCCACGGCAACATTAATTAAAAAATCTTGAGCCAATTAGAGTAATTACAGAGCAGCATGGCCATGCAGAAGGAGTACCTCTCCTGAGGGTCTGTCTCTAGACCATTCTTTGTTTTTAAGGACAAAACCCCAAAATATAGGGTGTATTTGCATGAGGTGTATTTCTTGATTCAGCAGTTCAAAAATAACTCGTATCTACATTTCCAAGCAAAAGTTTTAGCCTTATATCTGTAACAGCACCATAGCAGCAGTGGCATTAAGGTAATGAACTAAAAATGAAAGAATTAAGGATAAGATTAAAATGAGATTCTTTACCAGATAAAAATTACCCTCTGTAAAATCTTTTAATCTTTTTCGTTTGTTTGTGTCTTAGAGGTGGGTGCTTGCTGATATCTAGCAATATTTCTAATTTAATTTTATTATATTTTAATTTTTTTGGTATGTTATGGTGTGCTTAGTGTGAAGATAAATGAGATTATAATAGCCCTTGTATTAAGAAACATCAAAGATGAGACCTTTGAACATTTATACACATATTCTTAAAATTAAGGAGATAGAGTTGACCATTTGCTTAAGTCTTTTTTTTTATGAGGTTGTGGTTTGGATATGGCCCAAACACAACTGGAGTTCAAGTAATCTTGTCCAAATAATTTAAGATTCCCTGCTGCATCTGAGCATTTCCTTCCTGTCTGATTTCTCTCTTTCAGTTCTCATCCAAATTTACTTTTAAAAAGTGTTCATTGAAAGTCAGACAAACCGTAATCCTGAAAACACTCTATGTGTGTGACAACTTTCAGTGCTGTTAGTAGCTGTATTCTTAAAATGTTAGAATTAATTATGGATTTAGAGCTGGCCTAAGATTTTTCTGTTGTGTAACCCATTGATTTGCCATGAAGTGTAAATGGCTAAAGTGGTGGGAAGAAGAGTGGGTGAGAAACATTGGAAAGAGTCATGTAGAAGTCTAGCAAAAATAGAAATAGCCAGACATGTACAGACATAATTGCTTCGCAGAATTGACATAATTGTTTATGATTTTAAATACAGTCCAAACAACACTGATGAATACTTGAAAGGACTGCAAGACCTGGTGTTACAATTCCTTCCTTAATTAAGTGATTAACATCCTAAAATGTTAAACAGAGGCATTGCAGTCCAATATATGGCTGCATAGTTTGGATTTCTTGTGTTGGAGACTTTTCAGAACATTCAAAGGAGAAGAGGTTGTCTGTGTTTGATTGAAAAAGGGGGAAAATAAAGGAAAACGAAACAGAAGAAAAAATTGCATTCATATGGCAGACACGTACTGTCTTAATCCAGCAGAGGGAGTAGCCGACCTGCATTAGGATTGACTTTTTCCTATCTGTCCATAGGAAAATTTGTGATGAAAGCCATTTAACTGTCTAATTTTTAAAAAGATAATATGCATCATGGACTACAATGATACATCATAGATTTATACTTTTCTCAACACAGTCAGACATCAAGAAACACTTTGCAAATTTTGTTCTTGTTAAGAACACTGGAGAAATGCTAAGGTTGCACTCAGTGTGTTGATTGGCAGTGTAAATATCCAAGGTATTAAACAGTGGCCTTTCATTTTTCTGTGCACAAATTGATAATTTTCTTCACCTTTTCATATGTGCCTCAACTTAAATAGAGTCATAGAATAGTTTGGGTTGGAAGGAACCTTCAAGGATCATCTAGTCCAACCACCTTGCTGTGGGCAGGAACACCTTTCACTCTGTCAGTTTGCTCAAAGTCCTGTCCAGCAGAACTTTGGACACTACCAGAAGTGGTTTCTTGCCTCAGTGTCGTGCATGGCTTTTCCTCTATATCCACAGCATGGTTTTGATTTAGAGCCTTCCTCTTTTCCTTTGTCCTCCCACCAGGCTTCCTGAAAAGGATTCCAGCACATGCTCCAAATTAATTCAATAATAGCAAAGGCCATGTCTTGAAAAGGGTTTAGTATTGCATGTGATGTTTTGAAATTTTGCCAAGCACAAGGACTTCTAGTTTATAATTTCCATTAAATATTCACTTAAATAACTGCAATTTGTCCATGTACTTTGAACAACCGGTATACTTTGGATGTTCTTGCTGTGTGTGAGCTCAAAGTCCAAAAGTAGATGATCCTTGTCCTTTAGCTGAAGACAGCTGAAGGACAAATGAGAAAAATGCTTCATTGGTTGTTAGACGTTATTACTAAAAGATAATGCAAAATTGTGTGATAAAACAATCCTGAAAAGCAAATATGCGTTTTATTTTCAATGCTTAGTTTTTGCTCAGCTTCCCATTCAACATACTCTTTATTACACAGTATTAGACTTATTTTAAATTCATTAAATAAATAAAATTATCCAATCTTCTATATATTTCTTTAATGCACATTAAAAGTAATGAAATTCTTAGTAGAAATTGTTAAAGAAATGCCACGTATTTTATTACTATTGTAAACCCAGGGTTTTGAAGTCTAGCAATTGAAATATGCCGACACATGCAATATTACTTTTAAAAATTAAATGAAAAGGAAATAAGTGATAAAAAGAAATGTCTCTATTTTGCAGCATTTTAAAAGGTGCTGGTAAAATTCTGTTTATTTTAATGATTTCATAACTAGATGCTACATTGGTGTTAATTTGCAGTTTCTTTTTGCAGATGCTGCTTTGTGGTGCATTGCTTGTGCATCCAGAAGATCCACTTACTTTTTTAGAAGAAAAGCTCAGAGAAATAATGCCATATGGATTAGATGCTGTCTTATGGTATGTGATGAATCATTGTGTGTATAAGGTGGCTTATAATATTGAACTTGGTCTTTTATTGGTCTATTGGTACAGCATGTACTCTGTAGACTGCAACTTAAATGTTAATTTTGCTTTTTTTTTTTCCCAAGCATTAATGGCATATGATATTTCAAATACAGTAAGACAATATCTCTAAAAACATGGCAAATATTTGTCTTTTGATTTGGTGGTTTTTTTCAAGGTTCTTATTTCATTTATTGGCTTGTTTTTGTCTTTTTTTTTTTTTTTTTTTTTTTTTTTTTTTTTTTTTTTTTGCTAGTTTTGTTTTGGTTTTGTTTGGTTTGGGGTTTTTTTGTGTACAGAATATCTAATGAATGTAACCTTCACTTAATGCTCCTCCTTGATTAGGGGGTATATTAAACCCTTATTTTTGTGTTAATCAAACCTGAGGTGCTGTTTCATGTTTTAATTCATTGCTGTCCACAGTATATTTACCAATATGAACCAGGGATGTGGCCTAAAAGCACTGCATCATTAACTGTTGTCTTTATCAGTTTTTCTCTTTTGTGTATTCTTTCACCCTTAAGATAAAGACGTCACAGCATGAGATTAAAAACGACTAAGGATTTAGCTTTATTTACACTGGAATCTTAAAAAGTATTGTGATTGACTTCAATGGGAGCAGGCTTTGGTCTCTACAGTATGTGCAACTTCTATAGGCTAAAAATACTACCTGAATTTTAAAAATGCACTTCACAGCAAGTGCTTTTTCTCAGATTGGGTAGTACTTTTTGCCCATTGTTGGAAATAAAAAGCCTTGGATTATTCTATAGTTGGTACCTGACAAGAGAGAGAAAATGTGTATGTGTATTCCTTGCTTACTGTGCAGGTAATGACACAAAGTTTTGCATTAGTTTTGAATATTGTGAAATCATATGTTCTTACCTTTTTCTGAAGCATGTTCATTACTCTTTGTACAGCTTCTGTGAAAGTCACTTCCCCTCCTGCTTCAACTTGCAGTTTAAGTAATTAAGTAAATTCACATTTCAAGTGTGTTTCAAGAAAAATTGTGTTTTGTAAATCTGACATTTCTGAGGTTTGTAAATTCTCTTCCATTGAAGTTTTGAGTATGAGGAAAAAAACTTCAGTTGGTGCAGAGGGAAGAGCAACAAACCGTGATGGTATTTGGATTGACATGAATGAAAAAGATGGAGTATCCTCTTTTTTTACTCACTGGTCTTCATCCAAGAGTGCAGTTCCATTTGTAGGTGTTACAGCTGTGCAATAATCAAGCCTGATGTTTTAGGATAACACCAGGATTAAGCTGCAAGAAAATTTGTAATTTTGAGAGCTTCTTCTGAGATTGTAGTGTAAACAAATAAGAACATAAGAAAAAAAAGATGAACAAAATTTCATACCAGTAAGGAGGCCTGGAAGAAAATCTCTGTTGGAGCTTTGTGGAGGAAGGGGGTGGAAAATCTCAATTCAATATGAATTGAATTCTATGTTATATGTAATTCTATACAATATAATTTTTTTAGATTTCAGGTTAAGTAGGTGTGCTGTGAACTTCTTAGCAAGGGATTGTTCTGTTGAAATACTGAGTTCTGTAAAATGGCTCATTGTTGTCAGAAAATTGCAATGACCCCAAAAGACACTGCTGATATCTTTGGATGGAAGTTTGAAAAACTTAAATAATGAGTATTGGAAAGTAACATGAATAGAGATTGGAAATTTAGATTTGGCTTTATTTTTCTCTGATGTTAATGTTATTCTATGTTAAAACTAGTTAGTTCTGAGCTTCTGCCTGTTCCAGCCCTTTGACTTTTCTGTATTTTAATCAGCTTTGTTTTGCCAGGAGTATGGTGGTATTCCCACAAATAAAAGGGTAACTTGCACTGGGTCTGAAGGTAAAAAGCCTCATGTTCTTTTTTGCTCTTTCTTTGGTTTCCTCTGTGCTTGGGATTAGGTAGATCATACTTTATGTAATCCAACTTTTCCTTTGAAAAATGGGGATAATACATAAATATGTTTTAAAATATGGTAACCACAATAGATGAACATGTTCACAGATTTCTTTGTAATAAGAATGTGTATAAAATTTGATGATACTCCATTTAGAATAAATAAGCGTGGGCTGTTTTGTTTTGAAAAGCATACCATGCTGATTACATAGGAGGTACAACTCTGTCAGGAGCACTGGTGTAAATCCTTGCTAAGAATCACAGAATTGGCAGGGAAGTGAATATTTTCCAACTATACTGTGGTTAAGCTTGGTGAACATTTGTCTGGGCTGGTTTTAGTCATCTTAAAATCACAGGTGTTGGAGACGCAACAGTCTCTGCAGGCAGTTAATTCCAGTACTTGATAACCCTTTCTACTACAAATATTTTCCTAATACATTAGACTTTCTGGCTACCAAAAAACCCTTTTCCCCCCCTCTTTTATTCTTATACACCAGGGACACAGAAGATTACTCCTTTTTCCTTCAGTGCTGCATTTCTAAGGTTGCCTCAACTAAGAATTTTGTTTAATTATCAGAGAAGTTGGGCTGAAACAGTGGCATATTCCAATTATAATTACTCCCAACTCTATGAAATTATTTTTTTATGGTTTTATCTGAAATTAGGGAGATTCTGGCAAATGAAAGTAGTCATATAAAGTCTAATTTATTCAGTATTATTTCCAACAAATCAGATATGGAAAGAGAGAGTATTTTAATGTATCAGAGATACATGACTCATTTGAAATACAATTTCTGTTCTGAATGTAATTTCTTATTATCTAGCAAAAAAGGAAAGTGGGATTTTTACCAAAGGTTTAAATTGGTAAGATATAATTTGAATTTGTATTCTGTTACATTGGGGTTTTTTTGTATTGCCAAGAAAATATAAATAGCACTTAAGTAAATGTGTGTTTCTAGCACTTTTAAATTATTTCCTGCAAAGACTCAAGTGTCCTCCCATAAATACAGATCTGTACAGTAATGAAATATAGATGACAGCAGCAGGATTTTATGGTGGTGGAAGCAAGCAAATTTTTATTGCTCTATGCATTTCGAAAATTAAAACAAGTAGGAGTTTTATTAAAAAATGAATGAATTGCTACAGGAAAATATTTTAAGTTGTAAATAACAAACATCCATTCTATTCAGAGCTGTTGAGCTTGACTGCTTTGTATTTCACAGCAAATTTTAGAGTAGTGTAGATTTTACTTCATTCAAGTCAGAAGCCATATTAAATTACTCATTCTATTTTACAGTCCAGAGAATGGATGAAATATAATCTGCTGAAAAGGAAAAAAAGAAAAAAGCCAAAGTGGAAGATAGCTCTACCATAAGCCCTTTATGATGTCCAAATACTAAGATTGATACAGAAGTGGAACATGTGGGTGCAGATTCACAAGGAAAAAAGACTTGTATGTCTATGGTCCTGCTCCGCATAAAAAAGGTAAATATTATATAATAGAAATTTATGATGTAGAAATTAAATAAATATGCTTGGACCCAAAATTTATGTAACTATCTTTTTGCAGGATGCCATTCATTAGTTGAGCTGTGGCAACTTGGTGCCATGAGTGCCAGCAGAGTCATTTCCTGTATTCTTTGCTAGGACAAATGGTACTGATGCTCTTCTCTGAAGACTGAGCAGTGATCCTGATGCAAAACAGACTTGGGAGGTCTTAGGGAAATAGGCCGTATGTCAGAAGTACAGGGTGGAATGAGCTAGGATCCTTTTCTGTAGGGTCTCCTTCAGGACACATCAGGGAGAAGAGGCTGAACCAGCTGTGCTGATGTATTTTTGCAAGTATTTTGACTCTGTGGGATAAGTCATGCAAGTTGATATGTTTGTGGTCTGGAAGCTCGGGCTGTGGAGCTTTGGGGCAAGCTAGAAAATAATGGCTTTATTTATGTGTAAAGTACAGAGGGAACCAAAATCATTACAGAAAAGCAGGAAGCCTACTGAAATGCTTCCATTTTGTATTTAAAAAGATTGCAGCTCCTGTGACCCATGAGAGAGAGAGCATTACAAGTCTGTGCGGCTGTCACCTGGTTTCTTTTTCTTGAGCTGTCACTACGTTATTCGGTGTGGGAATTGTAGAAGAAGCTCTTCTGTTTGTAAGACTGACCAGAGGTTTTCTCTAGCTAAATACCTAACCACCTGCTAAAGAAAGGCAGAGCTCTTTTTCTTCTCCTTTCTTCCTTTCTGTCTTCCTTTCTCTCTCTCTGTGAATCTTCATGTTCTCTTTTTGGTGGATCCAGTATGTAGATACAATCTCCTCCAACAGAAAATTGTTATTGGGTGTTGTCTCCTTCAGGCCAAGTCTATATTTCTTCTGAGAAAGCCTGGAAAATAAATCAAGCCTGGACTTCTTAAAGTTCTGGAACCTATGATAAGGATTTTTTATTGTGTCTGGCACTGTAGATGATATTTGGTGATGCGTCATTGCAAAATCACAGGGTATTTAGTAAATATAATTATTAGTGTGCTACCATTTATTGCAGCATTCTGTTCTACTCCTGTGCAGAAAAAAGTATCTGCCAGTTTGTATTTATGCCTGGACAAGATCTGTCCTCAGGGCCAGCTGGAAACCATTTGCTTTGTAAATTATAGTTTTCTAAAAGCGTCAGTGGTACCACAGTACACTGACGCTGAGTTATTGACAGAAAATGATTGCTGTGCTTTAAAGGTGGCTGCTGTGGCCTTGACACTGAGTTTAAATTAGGCTGAATTTTGAAGTTAAGGAAATTATCCACGTGTCCAAATTAACCAGACTTCTGGTTAGAGAAGTTCATGGTGGATCCAGCTATAATTATCAGGGATGAAAGGATGTACAGGAAGAATTTGATGTTGAAAAGGGCATGCACATTTCTGTCCCTTAGAAGATCTTTGTCAATCCCCAACTGCATTCTGAACCACTTAAATACCTTTAAAAGGAGTGTGTCTATAGCAGACTCTCAAGATTCCAGAATAAGAACATGAAGCCAGAAAACCTGATTTTTCAGTTGTTTTAAGTAGTTTATATGAAGTGAACAGAGACAGCTTGTTGGACAGTAGCATATTTTGAGGAGCAGGCAAATTACCTGAATGTATCACCTATGTGATTGAATGCTAGTGGGAAAAGACACATTATCGGCAATTTTTCCTGCCTGGTTTGTCTTTTTCTAGCTAATGAAATTAGAGCCTTTGGATAGTTTCTGTAAGTTGAAGCAGAAAATCTTTTTAAATCTCAGTAGAATATTCTTGATATTTGTACAGGTTTCTTTTAATTTAGCTTTACCTCTGTCATAAAAATGGGTTCTAGTTGGTACATTTTTCAATCCTTTTCATTTCAGTAGAACTGCACAGATTATAAATCAGAATAGAAGTATTTCTTAGAAAACATCCCCTTTTTATTCTAATGCTTTTTAGTGTCTTATTTATTATAAAGCATATTTCAGTATAACCAAGGTAATCTACACTTCAGTAATCCATACACTCTCCATTTAGACAGGTAGTCACTCTTTTTTCATTTCTTAGCTATGCTGATCACCAGAAGTGAAACAAAATTTGCAATTTCCTTACTTTTAGGAGGGCTTTATATGTATTGCTTCTGAGTACAACACTCATTTGAATTTCGAAGCTTCTATTTGACTCAAAATTTCTCTTGTTGACTGTGCAGTTTGAATGACCCCTATACAGAGTATGGATTCATTTTTCTGGAGCATATTTGAAATCATACTAAATATACTACTATAATGAAAAACAGGTTTTGTCATATGCATTATTGTATGGAAAGTTGTATAGCTCATATAGGAATACTCTTCTACAAACCAGAATGGCATTTTTGTTTTCACACTGACATCTTCCTATTAACATACATTTCTTAATCAAAAGTTCTTTGAAAATGCATGTTAATAAGAAAAAATTGTCTTCAGTGACAGGATATGGAATAAAATTAGTTTTATTGTATTTTTGCTATCAGCCAATTACTATATGAAGTTTGAACTGTTGCCATTGATGTATTACCAATATGGCACTTTCATATTGTACAGTTATGAAAGTAATCACATTACAAGCGTAAAACTTTTCTTACATAAATGTTGCTTTTGGAAAAATGATGTGGGATTTTATTAACTATTTTCCTTTCTGGTTTCTTATTCATACTTAGAACTGCACATTTTAAGTGTTGCATATCAGATATTTATATTTCAGCATATGGTGTAGTAATTCTGTACTGTACATGGTTATGGATATGGAACATTTTAGTATGTAAACATGTAGTAAATATTGTGCATTCATACCTCTTAAGTTTGAATCTTTGAGACTGCTATTCTCTTCACTGGCCTAGTTTTAAAGTATCAGTAAGTATTACTTATTTTTCTTTTTAATTGTAATTCTCTTTTTAAACAGTGTCTTCACTCTATACTTCACCATTGTTCCTGTTTTCTGCCTATATTCTTCTCCATACATCCAGCCATAGTGAAGCAACATATGAAATCTGTAAAATTACTTTAAATGCAGCCCTCCTTCCTTCATTCCTGAACATTGCTAGAATGCTGTAGAATGGTTTATGTTATGTGTGAAATGCCGTAATATGACAAATAAGATTGGAATGCAAACTTGTACTCTAAGTATATCAGAATGACAGCATCCAACTCCACTGAGATAATTATCACAGAATCACAGCATGGTGGAGGCTGGCAAGGATCCCTGGAAGTATCTGGTCCAGGCCCTGGCTCAAGGTGGGACATCTAGAGCTGCTTGCCTAGGACTGTGGGCAGATGGCTTTTAGATGTCTCCCAAGGATAGAGAGTCCACAATCCTGTTGGGTAACCTGTGCTCAGTTGCCCTCATGGTATAAAATTGTTCTCTGGTGTTTAAATGGCACCCCCTGTGTTTTAGTGTGTGCCCATTGCCATTTGTCTCCTCTGTCACTGGGCCCCACTGAAAGAGCCTGGCTCCATCTTTGCACCTGCCCATCAGGTATTTGTGTACCTTGGTACAAGCCAAGCTTTCTGCAGCTGAACAGTCACAGTTCTCTCAGCCTTTCCTTGGAAGAAATGCACTCCAATTCCTCATTCAACCTTTTGCCCCCTATTGGACTCTCTCCGGGGAGTCCATGTCTCTCGTGTTGGGAAGCCCAGAACTGGGCACAGTATTCCAGGTATGGCCTCACTAGTGCTGAGGGGAAAGATCACCTCTCTAGATCTCTTGGCAACATTTCTCCTAATGCAGCCCATGATAGCATCCACCTTCTTTGTGTCAAGGGCACATTGTAGCCTCGTGCTCAATCTGTTGTTTACCAGGACTGCAGGTCCTTTTCTGCCAGCCTGTTTTCAAGATGGATTGTCCCCAGCATGTTCTGGTGCATGGAGTTGTTCCTTCTCAGATGCCCTCTCACTTGTTGAGCATCTTGGGCTTCCTGTTGTCTCCTTTCTCCAGCCTGTCCAAATCCCTCTGTATGGCAGACACTGCTCTCAGTTTGGTGTCATCTGCAGACTTGCTGAGTGTATACTCTGTCTCATCTCTGCCTCATTGTCCAGGTCATTACTGAAGACATTAAACAGGACTCGACCCAGCACTGACCTGTATGTTATACTGCTAGTTACTAGTCTCCAACAAGAGGCTCACGGACAAAAACAAACAAAAAAAGAATCTAAGCGTGGTCCCAGATATTAATGTGGTGTTCAAGTTTTAGCACAAATCATTGGTACTTGGTTCTACATGTACATGTGGCTATGTGATCAGAGATTAATTCCCTTTGGGACAGCATTTTACAATAGTTTCAGGTCAATAAGCTTTTTCTCAATGTGGTTATGTGCTCCACTGAGCAGAGAAGTGGGCAGGAAAACTAAAAGCCTTTATGATCAGTGCGGGAGGTTCAGTGCTAACTGTGAAAGTGTATTTATTAGTTAGAAATCACCTGCCTCCAAACTGTTACTCAGCCATTTTATCATAAAGAGAGTGAAAACATCTTGGTAGTGTTTTGATGAAAAAAAAAACTCTTCTGCTACAACTAGGCAAGACCCCAAGAAATATTTTCAGTTCCTGGCACGGCTTTACTTCAGTATTTCTGAAGATGGAGAATCTTACCGATCAACACTTTTCTACCCTCTACTTTAATTGAATGCAAATGCATAAAAAAGAAAAGGAAAAATGTTTTTATTTTCAAAATAAAAAAGTGTATTTTGATGTTTTGAGACTAGAATGCACTTATTATTTAAAGAGATAACACATGGTTGAAATTGTTGATGCAGCCTGTAACAATTTCGGTGTGATTTCTTTTGTTTTGGAAAGTGACTGTGTAATTATGGGTGAGAACAATTTGCTCTCTAGATTGGTGATGGAAAAGACCAATTTACCAAGAATAAAAAGTATATCTGATCATGGTCTTGGCTTTTATATCACTGGATAAAATAACATGCTCCATGATATCAGCATACCAGTTGTTTAGTGAAAGAACTTAATCCAATATCATAACAAACTTTGGCAGCTAAAAAAGAAAGCAAGCCAAAATAAATCTTACACAGCCATGTCATCTCCTTTATAGGTGGTGTACTTAGAAATGTTAAATCCTGTGATTTTCTTTTCCCCATGTATTTGAGTACAAAACTAAAATTACAGTAATGGTTATTGTATTTAGAGATAAAAACATGAAGAAAACTGTTGTGATAAAATTACATTTTATATATAAACCACCTTTTCTGTCACATTATTTAACTGATTCATATCTAGTGTTGATTATATCTGTTGGAATATCAGAATGTTAAGTGCCATCTGTTTTTGTTTATCTTACATATCAAAGATACTAAATTCAATTTGTCTATCTATAAACTATGCATTTTCGATTTTTGTAGGTAATAAATATTTTCTCTAGGCTCAAAATCAAAGATTAGGTCCATTTACAGCTACTCAGTGCTATTTTAAACAAACGATGGTGAGTCATATATGACAGTCTGCAGGGGCTTTCAGAAAACATTGATTTATAAAGCCGTTTCTTCTAACTTTGAAGATACACAGTAGTTCTTTTTAAGTGTGAAGCAGTTAAATCAGCATACTATTGCTATTTAGATTTATGATATATATTTTTATGTCAACACTCACTGATACTTATCATATAACCTACTTGTGCCATTCTCTTGAAGCTCCTGTGGATGGTTTAAGGTAAGTGCAAAATTATTTTTCTGTCTTTTTTAGTGATTGAAAATCATATTGAGATCCTCTTCTTTTGACATTTCTTCAGCTACCATACTGAGTTGAACTGTCTTTTCATTTATAGGCTACAGATGTGAAGACCCTTTCCATTTTAACTTCCCTGAGCTTCAGTTCTGACCTCATCTTTTCAAAGAAATCCAAGATTACACAGATTTTGGCAACATGGTATTATTGTTCATGTTAAAGTAGCGATTATATTAACTGTGGTTTAGGTATGTCCAGATGGCTAATCATGTGGGTTTTTTTTTTGTAAATTAATTAGCCATAGTTTAAAAAAAATTATTTTTCTGTACTCTTAACTTTGGTTTGTGGTGTATTCATGAGATAATAGTCATTGTCTAATATCTGCATGTGAATGTTAATATGATCCCAGCTCAGTCTTTTTGGCAAATCAATGCATTACTGTACCAAAGAAAAATTTCTATATGAGATGCATGCATTATAGCTCAGCTGTTTGTGGTATTTCTCCGCCTCCTCAGTGATCTTATATAATCATCTGTATTCCACGTGTGACTGGGAACTGCATTTAAATGCTGCCATTCATATTCATAGTGCAGGAGCTAAAATTTCCTCAGAAGCTTTTGAAGTGTTTTAGTTCCAGTAGTGATCTTAGTATTGACAGATTTATCCATCTTTCCTGCACTCTGTCATGGCAAAACATGTCAAAAATAATCTTTTCTATGTTTTATGTGGCTGTGTAGAGAGAGGGGCACTGCCTCTGTGTTCCACAGAGACTCTTTTGTCCCTTAAAACAGCATTTTCCTAGTACTGCATGTTGGGAAGACAAGGAAATGGTCTTCATGCAATTGTATCATGTAGTTATTTCCTTGGTATGGACAGAGAAAGGAGGAGAATCAAGGGAGAAATTACAGAAAGGAGAGACTTAAAGAACATATAAAGGAAGAGGAAGGCCCATGATTTTCTTTTAGACATGGAAGTCCTTCTGGGACTTTTATGATTAAATAGTATAGAAACAGAGATGTCAACATTAACTTGGTTTGTGGCTTTGGTGCTTGATGGAGGGTATTCTTTACAGTACTTCTTTTTTTCTTATTATTCTTATTATCGAAAACTAAACCATCACTTGAATATTTCTATGTCTATTTTGAAACTATTCTCCAGTATTCAAAAAATTGACATACACAGTAACTTTAGACAGTAAGGAATAAAATTATAGTGCATTGTAGTTAAAAGAATAGAACTTCCAGCTACTCCTTGAAAGCTCCAGGGGCCATCTAAGGAAAAGAGTAGCAAGGACAATTCCAGTATTAAAAACTGCAGACCATTCTTCTCTTCACTGGTAGAAGTCTTTTCATTATTTGATTCCCAGATGTCTAATCAGATTCTCTCTTAAGTACTGAATATCCTTTGATGTTATTGCACAAGTGTTTCTTTCATGGAGCTTCTGAGCTGACACTGATTTTACAAGTTGTTATAGAACAGAGATCAGAGTCCTCTCCCGTATTCATTTCCTAGATTGTCTTTTCTACCCAGACTTCAGCCTACCTTATCTAATATTTTTTTCTTTACACCAACTCTGCAGAAATTAGCTTTATGTGGTTTATAAATGCATTTTTTCCTACTCAGCTTTTCTCCATTGGCTGTGCTGCTAGTAACAGATGTTCTGTTGTGGTTTCATTGTCTGTCCTGTTCAACAAATCCCAGTATTTCTGCATTGAAATAATCCTCCAGACTTTGAGAGAAGGAAAACTTCACTTAATGCTGGCTATTATTTGTGCCAGACTTTTTTTTTACTTTCAGCACTTTTAAATTTCCAGAATATGCCCCATTTAGTGAATATTACTGGCCAAATGGGATTTTCCTCTCTGTTCCATCTTATCAGGCATAACCTTTAATAGTTGAGATAATATTTAAGATATTTCCAGGAACAGGGATGAGTCAGATACTGTTGTATTTTTGCTATAAAGTTTTTGAAAGATGTTGTGGAAGAAATGGCTATATTACCCAGTTTATCAGTAAAACACCATTAAATATATTCTTATTCTGAATTATGGAGGACATGAAGGAATGCACTTAATAATAGGATGTATTTGCTTTGAGATTTTTTGGCATTCCTACCACCATTAATAACTCCTCAGTTTTTCCTTTATGCTATTCTTTTGTTTTATGTCAGCACAAAAGCACTGAGTGCTGTGTATCGCAAAATGTAAATTTGTAAAACAAAATGTGTGACCTTTTGGCCTTGGAGTTAAAGCACCAGAGCAATGAACAAACACCATCATTGTCTGCAGATCTTTAAAGGAGCAAATTTTTTCCCCAGAGTTTTCCAGAACTTCTTCCATGATAGTCAAGAGAAATCTAAAGTTTTTGCCCTGAATTTCTACCATACACTAACACATTTCATACTGATCTAAGTATATTATGTAGCAAGGAATTTTATCTTTAGGGGTATCATCTACTTGGCTGAGGCATTTGTACACTTCTATTACTGTAGCATTAAGCTAATCACAAGTTTTAATCAATGTATATTCACATAGACATTTGTGTGATAATGAGGTGCTATAACAAGAATTTTACAAATGAGCTGAGAGAAGGATGAACTTTGAGAATGTCCCACACTTCTAGTGGTCTTTCAAAGGCAAACTTACCTTCAGTTTGGATGGGCACTGTTGTGTTGGATGCAGTCCACAGTGATTCTCAACACCTAGAAGTGGTGTTGTGTAATCTGTGTCAAACTGATATTACAACCTAAAATTCTTTGTAGAAAGATTTTAGCTCTGTCCACTGCAAAAACCAAACAAGGCCATTAGGAGCATGTGGAGCTGGATCTCAGGAACCAACCATGTCTACTCCTGAGGCAGCTCAGGTACAGAAGAGTCAGAGGCTCTTATACACTCAAGACTGAGCCAGGAACACTGGTAAATCAGCAAGTACAACTCACCTTCTATGTTTGAATCCTAATAGGTTTAACAACTGCCATTCCTGTTTTTCTAGAATTGTATTTATGGTTAGTCTTCAGTTTGTTTTTTTGGTATACAATAAAGAGAAAGTTGATACAAAAATCTTAGAAATGCTTTCTGGGAATATTTTACGAAACCGATAGATACAAAGAACTGTCAATACATTCAAGAAAAATGTGTCTTGGTCACAATCCTGCAGCTGTTTCTATGTGAACAAAGAAGCTGTGTTTGTACACAAGACAGCTCCTCCCTCAATATTATGTACATTTGTGTCTATTGATTCCTACTGTATAATTTCAAATATTTTGCTAAAGTATTTCACAAGAGTGTCCAGAACAAATTGCCAGAAACTATTACTGGTGAAGGATGCTGGATAACTAATGCCATTCTGTAATTATTACCTGCAATAAACAGAAATCTGTGAAGGCAGATAGTCCTACAAACAGTCAGTACAATTAACAAAAAATGTAAACAACATGTTTTTCTTTTTCAGAGTATCAAATATTTAAATGTACTCAGAACAAGGGTTCCCTTATTAGCCTATCACAGTGACAATTACACCGTGCTTCTTCACTGTTTGAACTGTTTGCTCTTTGTGTCGTTCCCATTCCTCGTCATCTTTGTCCAGATCAAAAGTTTCTGGATAAATGGGAAGCTTATCTTTTGGGCACTCCTCATAGTAACTTCGAACATATTTTCCAACAGACCATCCTTTGTATTCCTCAGGCATTTTGCATTCTAGGCCATTGTAGTGAACATTGTAGTGGTGCTTCAGCCAGTAGAAAAGATAATGAATATTGTAGTCGCATCTCCAAGGATTCTCTCTCAGCCACAGTATCTTCAGAAAGTAAAGATCTTCCAGTACTCCATATTCAAAATTCTGTAAACTATTGTTTGATAAATCCAGCTCCTCTAAGTTATTGAGGCCTGAAAAAGCAGCTAGTCAATAGAAAAATAGTTACTGGTACCTTATAAAGATAACTTAGGGAAAAAAAAGTATCTCTGGCAGGATAAAATGCATTTCTACAATAGGAAAAACATTTTCATAACTATACAGTTATCACTTTTTTATTTGCTTCTAGATTTTTAAATCCTTCCCCCATATTTATATCTGATAGAGACATTATCAAAGTCTATAATTAAGAAAATAAAAATAACTTTTTAATTAATATGTAAAATTATTCTTACCAGGATCAATGTAAGCTATTCCATTGCTGTTTAGGTTTAATATCTTCAGTTCACTGACATCTTCAAACTCCTTGGCTCGTAGTTGTCTAATTTTGTTGTTGGACAAATCAAGTTTAGCTATATCTGGAGGTATGTTACCTGGAACTTTCTTTAAATCTTAAAAAGTGAAAAAGACATAATAATTTTAGATTATTCTTATTGCTGAGGTATCACAGTTGCATACCAGACAGAGTTTCGTCAGTCTTTGTTTCTTGTTTCCTTTTTATCCCCTATACTCGTGTTACCATGTTCTTTCAACTTTTGAATTTCATTCTTTATTTTCCTCATTCTTTACATTTCACATGAAAATTGTTCTTTTTATTAGTGCTTACAGTAAAGCCTCTTTCTGTTTTATTTTAGTAGATCTAGACTATTAATTTACATAAGAATAGGGTAGATATTGAATACACTATACTAATAAAAAGTGTGTGTGAAGGGCTTGATCATTTAAAGAAAAGAAACTGTAACTGTATTAAAAACTGTATTAAAAAACACCCAGGCAGCATAATGGTGTTTTGTCTACTTCTCTATCCTACTTGTACCATTGGCATTACTAGAGTAGCCAGAGACCTCTCAGTCATCTGTGTTCACATCTTTACAGTGATGCTTGTGGAAGAGTTCCAGAAAGAATAGCTCCTAGTTCAGTAGTAAGGGCATGGGCTTGGGAGGTGCAGACTGTGGTTTGAATCTGCTCAGGGTAATGCTGATAAACCAAATCTCCAGGATTATATTTGCTCAATGAATGTTCTAATCCTGCACCATCACTACTAATATATGAGTGATATCTCTTATTTGAACATCTTTCCATGAAAGTAAGGAGTTTCTGGATCTGTGCTGAAATTTGTGTGGTCACTGTACCTCTGAAGTTCTGGAGATGTCTAATGAATCAGGTATTTTTGAGACTAAAACAATGTTATCAGAGTCTTTCTGTCTTATATCTGATTATTAGCAGAGCTTTAGTATTATAAACACATAAATATTATAACTACTCCAGCCTGCTGTGGTTGGATTGCTTCCTGCTTGTGCAGATGTCGAAGTTTTAGGGCCTATTTATTACAAAGTGAATGCAAATAATGCTTGAAATGAGAGACTTGGACAGTTTGGCAGTACTAGAAAGCAGATTTTTTCAACTCTTCTTGCAAATACAAATTCTTTGCAGAAAAGCAAACAGAAATTGCTTTTGCTTCCAACTTTCTATTTGTAAAACAGAATCAAAGGTGTAAGATATTTTGCTCTGGAGTACTAAAAGGTCTGGCATATCACTGGTCTGATAAGATATAACTAAATTATTTAAAAAGAGAATATACACATGGCTAAATGTAATTTTAAGATGCTTCTTTCATGAGATTTCTGACATTAATGAAAAGCTTCTGACCTGTTGTCATACCTCTTTAGAGATACTTATACTCTGGCATACTGCTTGTCATTCCATCCCTTCCATAGTAATGGAATAATGGATTACAGCTTCTCATGTCATCTTACTGATTTGGCAACTGATGTATGATTTTCTACCCTGAAATCTTGTCCACACGGATTTAATTTTATGTTTTTTTCCTATAAGTTTGTGTACATTTTAGTCCTGTTTCTGATGAAAATTCCAAGAAATTTTGCATCTGCTCTAACAATATTCAAAGACAGTAAGTACAATTCTTTCATCAAAGATTACCATGTGTTCAGAAATACCAGATATCCATGGGATATCTGCATCCAGCTGTTAAGCATATGCACAGTAGATCTGGTACTTCCTAAAAAATATTGGAACATTTTCAGCGTATACATGCTAGACATTCAGGAAGTTCTGGACTGATATATTTAGATCTTGACCTGAAGGAGAGAACCCCTGTAGCCTCTAGTACACTCACATAGAGATTAAAGCAATTTTATTCATCCATTATTAGTACTGAAGACAATAAACCATTTTTTAAATACCATAAACCCCTGTGAAACTCCCACAAAGGTCAAACCACATTGAATTTTTCTATGAACTTAGAGAAAAAAAGTACGTTTTTCTTGCCAAATGTTTGTGAGTATGTTCATGTATTCAGCTCATCTCTTTGATACCACTAAATGGGGAGAGCTGTAAAGTCAGTCTTTTCTTATATTAAGATTATAATACACGACTGGTTTTTGTTCAATAACACAGTTTACTGGAGGCATAAAGTAATGCTGATATAATTAAGATTCTATGAAGCATAATTAAGATCATCATCTGTAATCTAATAATTAAGATCCTATCTACAAGGAAAAGTAAGGTAGGTGAATATTAAAAATTAATAAATGTTAGCAAGTAAAGCAGCATAAATCAATAAAAATATGTAGTAGCTGCATGGTAAAACAAAGAGAAAAGTCAGCCATAGGGAGAAGAATTTAACAGAGTGGAAAAAAGTAAAGAGTCATGGACCATTTTTTATGGCATGCATAGTAGATAAACCATGTCATCAAATACTGAAATCATTAATTCTTTATATTTAGGGATTGTCTCCTTTTACTGAATTCTGAGCTTGTCTCTGGCATTAAGGTGCAAGAGTAAGGGCACACTGAGATTTTTACATAAAATTAAGTCACTTTTAAAAGAAATAGAAGTTTAACAGAACAAAACATACTGCAGTGATCTGATATTGCAGGCTAAGCTTCGGAGAAGTTGGGAAAAATCCTCATAATGTTGGCTTCTTCCAGTAATGGTTCTTATTTCAGAATTGTTATGTTAAAGAACGATTCTCTTCTGAATTGTTTTGTTGTTTGCTTTGTTTTGTCATGGGATAAAATATGGGAGATATAAAGCACAAATAAATGTGCACTTTTGTGTTGCTGTATGCCCCATCTGGTTTACCCTTAAGGCTTAACTGTGGCTTTTAGGAGCCTGAGAAGGATTTAGGAATGGAATTGATCCAAATGTCTGAAAAACATTTCTTGAAGGCCTTTCAACTTTGCATTGTTTGCTGGGTGCTGGGAAGAAGAACACAGGGGAGGTATTTGTGAACGCAAGCACAGTTTCTTCTCTTAGTAGAAGAAATATTGTGCAGCAAATGTGAGGATGCAATGGCTTTCCTTCGCAATCAGGTTCCTTTGGGCTATGCAAGCATAGCTGGCTGCTCCACTCCTACTTCACAGCTCACTTCTGTCCAAGTTGTTGTCATCTTTGTGTTTGTGCCTTGGAAAGGATATGCTTTCCTCTATCTAACTATTATAGTTTTAGCATAGGTGTAACTTGACTGATTAGTGTGTTCATAGTTGTAAAATCAGACCAGTGAGGTGCTGGTCCTTCAGTAACTTGAGCAATATGCTTTGTTTTATTCTTACTGATTTTTGTCAGCTATCTTATACTAGAACCCTAAGGAGTATCTGTGGAATTTGGGCTGCAGAGCAGAGGTAAAATGCAGAAAGAATTTCTACTAATTGCTACTAATTATTAGAGAAAAACAATTAACAGTATCAGTTTAAGTAAAGCGAGGAGTAGTAGTATACTCATTTGCAGTAAATATGTAAATAAATGTAGTAAGGGAGCAAGAATATTAAAACCATTAATTCAGTTATAATGACAGATACAAACCTTTTCTTTTGCAATTCAGAGTTGGTACAGGAAACACATACATGTGGCACAAAGAGGAATCAAATTCAGGTTTAACAGGTTCTGGCTTGTCCCGTTTAATGTTTTTGGGCTCCTGCCTGTCCTCTTCAGTACATAGCTGATCAGCTTTTATCTGCTTTAGCTTTTGATTTTTCAGTTCTATTGGGTGCACACACTTGGCATAATTTCCCAAATTTCTGTTTGTTGGAACCTGTAGCATTGTAACAAGAGTTTCTAGTTCACAGTTGCAATGCCAGGGATTATCATAAAGACGTAGGTAGTTTAGACTAGGCGTATAAATAAAAATCTCCTCAGACAAACTCTTAATTTGGTTATGCTGTAGTAAGAGTGTGGTAAGTTTATTCAAACCAAAGAAAGCCTCACTCTCAATTTTTGATATGTCATTCTGCTGTAAATCCAGACTTTTCAGTACTTTATATTTGGAAAACATATTATTCTTCAGTTTGCGAATCCTGTTTCTTGCTAGCAGCATGTGTTTTATATCCTCTGGCCAATCAGGTGCCACAAAAATCAATTGTCTTTCCTGACAATCTAGGTATTTCTCATGGAGATAATTGTATATATCACACGTTAGGCCTCGGGCATTGCGCTTAACGGTGCTAGATGCTTTCCTTAAGATGTTTTCCCTTTCACTGTTTCTCAAACTCCTGTTCCTTGTTCTCCTACAATCAGATGCTTCACAAAGAAGAAGTAGTAGTATAATAGTAACTAGCTGCATCCTGACATTCAGCTGGCCCCAGTTATTTTCTGTGACAGCTGGAACAGTTGAAATTTTTGGATAGTCTGAATCAGTGTTGTACAGATCTGAGGAGGCACAGATGGTGTATGTGGGATCCCTGTGTTGGAAGAAAAGTAAAATATTAGAACAGATGAAATGGGCATTTTCATGGAGGCTTGTATATAATATGCAGCATTTAGTCAAGTACTAAATCATCACACTACTTGGAGCTTCACAAAGAAGACTTAATGTCCTATCTCTCTTGGGTTTTTTGTTTGTTTTTACAGTCTCTGGTCTACTGGGTCTACTTGATTAAACATGGGAAACTATGTGCACTAATTTTTAAATGATCCTTGTTAGGAGGTTCTCATGTACTCAGGAAAACAGCATCAGGCTGGATCTTGTTTATATTTAAGTTAAACTTGGAAGCTGAGCTTGAAAGAGAAGTCTGAAGCTGTTATTTCCCACTTTTCTTGGTGCTAAACAACTGGAACACATACAGAGCCAGACCAGGGAAAGTCATCCATTGCCTATCAAACTCCCAGTTGTTTTCTGTACTCAAGTGTGGACTTGTTTTGTAGTAATTTTCTCAGGACAGTTTACTCCAGCTTTGTATTCCAGTTTACTCCAGCTTTGTATTCTACTTTTGGGGTTTTGTGCTTTCTTCTCAGTAATCTGCTGTGGCCATGGGTTCAGGATATTGGCCTAGGTGGACTGAAAGTGTATGAAGAATTCTTACATTTATGTAATAGACTGAGAATTTGAACTGTTCACCTTTAATATGATGGGGTTTTATTTTGGAGTTTGTTTTTTTGTTTTGTTTTGTGGGGGGTTTTTTAGGTGAATGTAAGAATTTGCAAGTCTTAAATATCACTGAATGCCAGAGGTTAAATGTAAGGTCTAAACCATTAATAAACCATAAGGTTTTTCCATAAACTCTAATTTATACCACAAAGGCAGATTTTTTCAAACGCTGTGGTTATTTGGATATACAAGTTTTCCTGATAAAAAGCATAGATTTTTGTTCTTAAGTGCTTTGAAAATGGAGTTAAGTAGGATTCAGTGACGTTCTCATTGGTTTTCTATAGTGCCAGGGCAAAATGTTGTATTCAGTCTCAATTAATTTTAATAAATAGGCTTCAAAACTTCACCAGTCTTTGAGGAGGGTTTTGTTATTATGAGCTTGGAGTTGTTCACAACAATACATTTTCAAGCTATATTGTTTCCAAATTCCTTTATTCCTTCATTCGGTAGTACACTTGAGCTCTGAAAGTGTCTCATTAAATTTCTTGATATTTTTGAGAGCTTTAATTAGAAAGGTATTTAAGAATGCAGTCACTATTATGTATTTGTCTGGTTTTTTTCAGTTTAACATTTTCAGTTTAACATTTTGTCTTGCTTCCATTAATTCTCTTTAATGTTTTTTTCATTTCTCTTCTCTGATAGAAAACGAATGTTTAACTCTGCCTTAATAACTTCTTAGAAAAGACACTTATATGTACAATTTTTTCTAGTAATAAAATCAATCTAAAATTAAAATGAATATTTTGTTTAGAAATTATGGTTCTTAAGAGATCTGGATGATGTATAAATCCATTTATAGGTTATTCTATTGTTAGATTTTAAAAATTAAACAGATAAACTGCAGCTTATGTACTTAGTGCAAAAATGGCGTATGATAGTCAAGTTAGAGTGGCAAGAGCTGCAAAAGAATCATGAGATTCTAATTTAAAATACTCCGGTTTAGTTCTACTTTACATCTATCTTCATCTCATTAGGAATCCCCTCTGACTGTCATAACCTTTCAAAATAGAGTGAGGCCTCTCAGTGACAAGACACAACCTTCTTAACTCTTGGAGGCACCCTATCTCACCCCATTTCCTCAGGTGCTCCCTGACATTGCCTTCTTCCACCTGGGTATTGCTTCACTCCCACAGACTGTGCTCATAGAAGGCACCTGGAAAGCCTTCAGAAAAACCTTAGCAGTAAAAACTGAGGCAAAAAGGTAACTGAGTACCTTGTCCTTGAAGAGCAACCAGCTCTCCTGGGCCACTTTGCCCTCCAGGGCTGTATTCCATGAGATTCTGTTAAGCAGATCCCTAAATAAGCCAAAATCTGCTATCAAGTTCAGTTTTTTTCTGCTGCAGTTTGTCCAATTTTCTTCTCTCAGGGTTTTGAACATCTTGTTTTCATGGTCACAGTGACCAAAACCACTCTAGTTATTCACATTCTTTGACTAGTTGAAGAACATGTTCCCTAGGCCATTCGTCAGTCAGTTGGATCAAGAAATTGTCTTCAACATACTGTAGAAGTCTCCTGGGTTGTTCACACCCAGCCACATTGTTCTTCCAGCAGGTGTCGCAGTGATTGAAGTCTCTCATGAGTAACCAAGGTAGGCAATAGAGAGGCTTCCTTCAGCTGCCCAGTCTATAGCACATACCTACCACAATGTAATCCTCATAGGTCTAGCCTCTAATCCTTACAAATAAGCTCTTGATTGACTTGTCATCCATTCCAATGCAAAGCTCCATGTGTTCAGGCATAACTTTACATAGAGTGCAACCTGCCCTCACCCTTCTGGGCTGTCATTCCTGAATGTTCTGGAATCACTCACTGCATCCCTCCAGCTATGTGGGCTACTCCTTTGAATCTCTGGAGTCCCAATGAATCATTGGGACTGGTACTGAATTTCCAGCTATCTGGGTCATTCTTTTGCCTGATAACTGTGTGCCACAATGTGGCAAAAGGTACACACTCAATTATTACATTTTCATGTACAAATTCTGACTTTTTGCCTTTCTGTTATGTTGACATTTACTGAGAAACATTCTTCATATTAGGGGATTTGTTCCCATTATATAATAATGGAATGATATATAGAACAATATAAGGCAGTACCTCTTCTGCAGGTCAATGGAAGCGTTATAATTACCCATCTAGGAGGTAGAACTGAACAGGAAGACTTTTGTAAATTATATTACAGGTTAGAGAAACGCACCAGAGTTCATGGAGAAAACTCACCAGTGGCTTTAGGTATCAGTGTGAAAAGTCCCTCGTGCTCAGTAAGACTATAGTGTATGAATCCTTGAATTAAAATGATAAACCGACTATACTTCAAGTAACAGTAGTATCACATGTTTTTTAGTATTATACTTTTCAGCTTCCAAGGAAAATGACTGAGATATATAAAAATTATTATTATTTCAAGATACTTCCTCATGGGGCTTTTTCCCCTTCTTAATCTGCATGAAAAGGTAAGATAAATTAAGACAAATATAATGTTAATATACTTCTGGATTTTTTTTTATTAGTCAGGATAAACCAATGAGATACATCAGAAGGCTGCACAGCTCTTCTCCATTTAAATCTGTTGTATAGAGATAGTACTAATGAAATACTATGACTATTGTAGTGTGTTTGTTTTAATCTCACAGGAAATCTATAAGGATATGTAATAGAAATACACTTTTTGAGTGATTTACAAGATTCCGTCTGCTATACAAAATGGAAAAAAAAATGTCCCTTGAATTTCACTTAGCAGTTCTGGAGCTGCCATGGAGGAAAAGAGGTATGCTATTGGTAGCAGCCATCACAAGGATGTACATAGAGTTAAAACTTTCTTTCAACAGCATCCCTACAAAGTTCAGAAACATATTCTTCTTTGGCCTTTGCATAATGCATTTTGACTTTTGTTTTCCTTAGTCTGTAATGCCATATCCTCATATAACTAACATTTGTTTTGGCAAAGTTTTGTATTTAGTGTCTACAATCTTATCACTCATCTCCTCATCAGTATTATTGTAACTCGTGTTTTCTCCATGTTGGCTGACATTTTGTCTTTTTATATTTCCATATATTTATGCTGATGTTTGGAACCTCATTTTTTTTGGTATATATTTAAATAGCACATCCCAAAGAATAATTCTCCACTGACAAAATACCTATTTCAGTTACATTGGACCTTGTTAATAAGAAATTTTCCCAGTCATACATGATGTTTCTGATTAAAACCTGTAAGATTCCACTCTTTGTATTGATAACTTTTGGACAAAAAAAGAAGTTCATTGTTTATGAAATTGTGGGGAAATAAAATGTTGCTTTCTTGTGAATATTTTGATAACACACAGATTTCAAAAACATTTCACATCTCATCTCAAAAGTATTAGCTCAGCACAGGTCCTGTGTAATATGGTAACTAACACAGAGTGCTTAGAGGTGGCAGTATTGCATTTTATAATGCTGCATGTGAAGTTTGCTATGGTATATCAGATATCCTTTATTGGAACAAGGAGCTACTGAAGTATGGGGGGATCTTTTTTTATTCTCACACTATTCCGTACAAGCATTTTAACTTCCATATTACACAACACAGATAATCAGCTACAATTTCTCTCTGAAAATTTTGTTGCATATGGTAGACATGAATATTGTCCATCAGGAATAAATATCAGAAGGTGATTTTGCCAGATTGCTTTAATGCAATGATCCTGAGATTGCAAATATCAAAATTAATTGAAAAAAACCAGTATGACAGAATTTCTACAGAATTTAGCTGTAACACAAACCAAGGATTTTTAGGGATCTGTGTGCTCAGCCTTCAGTTTTAAGAAAGATGTCACTCTAAAAATGGCAAAATAAGGCATGTGTTAAAATTCTGAGATCATAAAAAATGGGTCATATGACCTATACAGAAAATTAGCATCCCTTCAAAGGTTTTGTAAGGTTTTGATCACAGTTTTCAAAATGCGGTAAGAAAGGCTTTCCTATGTCTTAACTTCTGCAACCTTGTAGCAACATATACTTTAAAAAGATTGTAAACTACCAGAGTATAAAATTCAATCTCCTAATTTATTACCTATATTGTCAGATATGTTTGGAAGTATACTTCTCCAAGTTTGATTTTTGCCTCTTCTTTCTGTGGGATATGCCACTAAAATGCTTCTACTAAGAAGGATACTTTTATTTCTTAATATGAATTAAATATTTCCATTTTTATAAAAAGGCACCAGAAACAACACACACACACATTTTCCAATATCTGGTTCTAGTGCACATTGTTTATCTGGTTGGTTTTTGGTTTTGTTTTCATGAGATGTAAGCTTATATTTCATTACTTAATATTTTTGTATTATCCTTTTATAACAGCATTCTTTTTGTACTTCCTCTCTGTGTTCAGTTCAAGTTACCATATTTCCCCACTCTACGCTGAAAGTATAAAGTCAGCTCCAAAATTCAATGTGCCACTCCTTAAGCAGTCAGCTCCTCAGTGGGTGTTCCCATCTGTCTTCAAAATGCCTACTTTTGCTGACTTGCAGAGCTGCATGGCTGTACCCCTACAGCTAAATATCTACCAGAGCAGAAGGTCCTAATTCTAGGTTTTGATTTTCTGTATGCCTTCATTTGTGGTGCTTGTGGTAATTGTTATTTATTCCAGTTAGAAATGTAGTTCAGTAAAATGAATAGTTTTCAGTATGATATAAACCAAAACTGCAGATGGAAACTAAAGTAAATTCAGAGTATAGATTCTTACTTTTACATAGTAAGATGTAGATTAACATTTTCCACTTACCCAGTTTGCTTTCCTTTAACTAATATTTACTATAAAGAAATGTTTTGCAAAAGAACTTATCAGAACTTTACATTGCATGACTAACTTTTGGATAATTCCCTTTTGCACCTCTTTCAATTTTTCAGATTCTTTTAACAGTACTCTTCTAAATAATTATATTACTTGAGAAGCTTTAACTGCACATTTATGCTTTTAACGTCCTTTGATGGAGATCTGGTTTTCATTTCCAGCAGGCACTGCTTGTAAAATCAATGGCAAAGACAGTCCAACAAACTTACACTGAAAACTCATACTTGCAAAGTATGCACAAAAAGTTCCAATTAACTAAAAAATATGCTTTTGCAGTTATTTGAAATAACTTTAAAATGTAACTATGATATTTTATGTTTGATTCTGTAACATGCCCTTGTAGTAATTTGCTCTCTGTTGGCTTTTTTGTGGTTTTTTTGTGCAAAGCAGCTTCCCTAGTTTACAGTATCTGAGTTTAACTCACTGCAGAAAATTCACAGACAAAGGTTTACCATACCTGGATTCTGGAAAAAGCTGTCACAAGCTCATCTGTTTGGAAATTTCAGGTTGCATTCACGTTTGTAGTTCACGTTTTTCTTTCATTCTGTGAAGCAGAGGATCCTTTATATGACTGGCTGCATCCTGCATTCATGGTATACTGAAGTTGAACGAGCACTGCAGCAGCCTTCCAGGGTTTTGAATTACACGACTACAGCTGTTTAAATTTTACTAAGGAATAATAGCACTATAGGTTTGGATCACTTCCAACAAACTGTCAGATCTATAAACAGCTAGTACTTACTGCATAATGAGAACAAGGCTTGCTTTTTGTAGCCATAAATAGACTAATTCTGTGTCATGATTAGTTGGGGTTTTAAATCTGGAACTTTGAAAATACAGTTTTTACTAAGATATCAAAAGAATAAATGCCACTCTGTGCTGGAAAAAAATAAGAATTTACAATTAATTTTCTGAGAAGGAAATAAATTAAAATGTGAACTTTTCTTACTATTTTATATTGGTTTAATATATAAATTGAAGTAGCATTTATAACTGCAATCAAAAATAATTAATATTTTGGATTGTTTTAGTATCCTACTAAAATGCTAAAGGAAACCAAGGTTTTAGAACGTGATACTCTTTTAGAAACTTTCAGATACATACTGTCTCTTGAAACATACTCTAAAAGCAATATGAAATGCCAGACTGTAAGAAAATAAAAGTCTACCAAGGTTTTAATAAAGTCTCCACAAACATTTTGTTACGCACTGAGAAGATTCGCCATATTACAAAATACAGGTGAAATGATAAATAGATGGAGTCTGAGGAATATACTTTCCATCTAACAAAACCTTTTCAGAAACATAGGCAGATGGGGCAACAATGTTGTTCTGAGTGCCTGTTTCTTGTTCATAGCAATTATCCCGAGACTGTTGTCAGTGACACTGTGAAATTTGAAATGAGGACTGAGGTAAGAGAAAAGTTAAGAACTACCTACCTCTGAATTACTTTTTCAAAATGTCAGTAATTGTTTCTGTTTTCCAAAAGTGTAATTCCTTCTTGTTCAGAAGTGTCATCATGAGCTGTAGGGATCTGCCTCTAGAAAACATGATCTAATAGTACTCAGAGAAAAAGGATCATCATCAAGCTGGGAAAACCACAGTGCTTCCCTTCCAGAGGAAAGTGGGTTTTCTTGCCAGTGTATTTGAGAGCTCTGAAAGAAATTCCACAGCTTCCTCCATTTTGGATTTCCCCATGATGTTGGAACAGTGCATAATGACTATGACCAAGTACTTAAGTAAACAGTTAAAACCAAAAAGAGCATCAAATTGCATCACAGTTGCAGAAAGCATTTTAATAAAAGGTTTTTCTCCCCCCTCATTGGATGAAGTAGACCAAAGGAAACTTCTGAAAGGCTAATCATTCAGAATTAGTTAGGAAAAGGCAGGGAAGATATAGTATAAACATTTAAATTATTCTAAAAATGTTCTACAGAACAGAATTCTATAGAATTTTTCCTGTTTTTTTTTTAATTTTCTTTTTTTCTTTCATTTTAATGTTACAGTTCTTTTTATATGAGCTCTTCTGTTACCATTACTACTGCAGGATGTGAATATCTATTTAGAAAGGCCATCTTTAAAATTGGTGATTATACAAATGATTTTGTGAGTGGCAACTTGAGGACTAGTTAGTCATAAAACTGGGAATTAAGTGGACATTTCCTAGTCCATTATCATAAAACAAATCAGTCTTTTCTTTGACTATTATATTAACACTTGGTAATAGTACTGGATGAACTGTAGGTATGAAGGGTTTGCATAAAATTGCAGATTCTGTCCTTATGACACAGGTGGTAAATATTTTCATTAATGATTTTCATCATATTTTCATAAAAATATAGAGATTCTCTTGTGACTTGCTCAAAATGTACCCCATTACACCACTGACATTCTCAGAGCATCACATGGAAAGTATAAGATTTTTTTTGTCCTGCTTCTTAAGCTGAACAGTATAGGAGGAAAGTTTTCAGATATTGTATACAGAACTGGAAAGACATAATGGTATGAAGCATTTCATGGCCATTTACTGGCATATTAGATTGGGAGTATAAAACCAGAACAATTTGTTGAGAGATACTTTCAGTTAAACTAGAAACATGGAGGTGTTCAAAGAAATTGACCTTTTTATTTTTTTTTTTCTTGGTGACAACATCTGTGGCTGAATTCCAGACTGGAACTATTCTGGCCCACAGTGTGTTAGAGCAGTCTGTCACTCGCTGTAGTTTACAACAGCTGGGTAAGAGAACACAAGCCACTGGGAAAAATAAATTTGACCGTTTCATTTCTGAACATCCTGCAGCATTTGTGGGGGTGTCAGAGAAGCTATTGGCAAACATGTAGGCTTCACCAGTTTTCACCATCTGTGTTCCTCCTGCTCTGGATTCTCTGTGAGAATTCTCATTTTGGCAAATTCTGGCTTCTTCAATATCAAGCAACAAAAGGGGCTGTTGCTCAGGGAGCAAATCTGAGCCATGGTCTTAATTTATTGAAGAAGAGGACTGATTGTTTATATTTCCTGAGTAGAACCTTGAGTAACTGAAGAATACTGTAAGTTACACATGCACGGGTATTTATTTTTAGAAATATGCTAATTCAAGAGTATGTTAACATAAGCTTTTTGGGGTGGGGACAGTGGAAAATTAAAAGAAAAATAACATGTGGAGGCAAGCCATCAATGTAATGTGCCAAACATCTGAAAGGATGTCACAATTCATTTTATGATTCTTGACAAAGACAGGATAAAAAAAAATATAGTCCCTTGTGCCCCAGAGAGTATTTCCTCAATCCTGAACATTGATTTTCAAGTTTCTACACTCAAGAGTGCGTTGCCAATACTGGAATCATAGAATAGTATTTCTTTAAATCCCTTCTGTGCTGCAGACAGCATTCTGCCTTGCAGGGTGGATTCCACAAATACAAACAGTTCTAGTGAGAAAAGGAATTTTGAAGTAGTATATGTGTGGCAAATAAGCCAAAAGCTAAATAAAAATTCTGTGTATTCCAATTCTTTGAGATTAAGAAACTGTTAAAAGGTTAAATGTAATGGACTTTGATATTCTTACAAGCATTTCATCCTTTCACTACATTTGTTTTCTAATCTGTGGGGACAGATTTTAGCTGTAGTTTGCTCCAGTTTGTTTTGATGTACTTTCATTTCAGATCTCAGTATCCTAGCATACAATTAAGAAAAAAGCCCAAGTCAGTCATTTACATATTAGACTGGAAACTCCTGCAGACAAGGAATTATATTCCACTTGTTTACTTTCCTTATATTTATAATATATCATTGCACTGACTTCTGTACATGCAAGAAAAATAAAACATTTACGGAACAATCTTACTGAGTCACGCAGGAAATGTCTGTTTTGCAGAATTTTGTAGGACCTAAGGCTCAATAGCCTTCAAAACATCTTCCCCCACAGCTTGTTTGAAGGAGGTTTAAGTGGGATTTTACTCATCTGTGACAAAGAATGAATTATTACTCTCCATTAAACATTAATTCTCAGGCCAAGGTGTTCACTCTTAAGGCAATCTATTAAACATTGAAATTCCAAGTGAGTTGAGAAAGCAATTGTTTTACTAAAATGTGCACAAAATTTCATACCTCTGTACCTTATCTTCAAGAGTACATGAAGTTTAACAGATAATACATAGGGGCTTTGGAAAAGGAATTTAAGATTTTATTGTTCTAGGAATGAAGAAAAATAAGAGAAATACATATGATATTGCAATAGCTTCTAAATATTGACTGGTTTAATTTACTCTTATCTGAATGCATGTTTCACACTGGAACTTTCTCTGCCATTATTCAGTTTTAAGTTAAAAAACAGTTCAAGTGAAAAAAAACCTGAAACAATCTGTGCAGGGGTATTATTAACTGCTTCAGTATAATTTGGCTTGTCTTGCATGGAGGAAAACACTGGATTTCTGCTATTTGTGGTATCAAATGGCTAAAAGTTAAGCAAACAGTGTTTTTCCAGACAGAGATTAGAAGTTCTTTAGATTGCAGTTAATGTTATGCAATCCCTACTGAATTGCAGAAACAGATATGCTACTTCTGTCCTTTAGGATTGTTGAGTATGATCTGATCTTCTGCTACCTACTATCTAACCTTTTGAGAATGAGAATTTCACTTAATTTGGGGCTTCTAACCTAAGGTAGTGCCTAGAAAATTAACCTAATTTATCTACATAACAATTAGAGGTGGAGAGAGGTCTCCAGTGGTGATTTAGGCTTTTTCAGGTCTGATCTGTCTTGAGACCTTTGTTGCTCTTTGTGATACAGAGATTCTAGAATTCATAATTATTCTGTTTATGTGCTGCTCAAGAGCCATCGAGGAGGAGGAAGGATTTGGTAAACTCTTGCTAGGATGAATTGGTGATGCCATGTTAAAGCAATTGATGTCTCTTGACTAACAGAGTGTAGAGATTTCCCAGTGCTTCCCTCAGGCAGCTGCTTACGTGATGCTCACAATTAAGCTAAGCATTTTCATATGTATTGAAGGTTTTGGACTGAGGAAATGAGACTGAATTATATTGTCCTACATTAGATATACCAGTAGTGAGTACAAAACTAGAATTTGGACAACTGGGTTTCATACTTTGTCTTGAGAACTAGCACCCATCTTTCCACACCAACATTTTACCTTCTGGTGATCACTACCAGAGCAAATGAGGATTGATTGCCTTTGCCATAGTAGCCCTACACTGGTGCTGGTTGTTCAGCAATCATTTGGGGCAGGCAAATCCAACCTATCCATGGGTGAAATCTGTAGTTACTATCTACAGTTCCTCACTGACGTGTTAGCCACATCAACCACATTCCCAAAGTCACAGTGCCCTTTTGTCCAACAGACATGTCTCAGCCAGAGGTTGTGTGAGAGCCTGGAGTGCACCAACAGCCTCTACATGCTCTGACCAGCCTGTGGTTACAAGACAGTTCTTTCTGTATAATCCTTTTCTGCAGCCTCCCAAGATTCTGCTCTTTTTCATTCATCTCTGTCTTACAGTATGGGTGTTGTTAGAGAAGCCTGATCCATGGTTACACAGCTGCATCATATCAGACCTGACCTTAAACACAGGCAGCTGTCAGGTAGTTCATTTATATTGCCATGCATGACTCAAAAAATATTTTCTCTATTTATTTTGATGGTAAGGTCTATCATTTTGCAGGCTATTACTGACTCACTGTAGGAAAAACATTTATGCTTCACTTGTCCTGAGCTTAAAACATACCAGGCTATTTGCATCCACAGATAGTGCTAACAGTGCCAGTGTGGGTCATGAGCCACACCATATTCTGGCTGGCTGACTGTGAGACGTGCACAAACACTCCATTCAGTTCCCCTCTGAATGTGGCAGACTGCATAAGGTACTAGATCACATCAGATTTCTGTAATGTGGCTATAAAGAAGATGAATATGACAACCAAAGACAATTCCAGTGTCACAATTCCATTGAAACTTGGATATTATTTAATTTTGTAAATGTTGAAATAATACTTTAGAATTATGTAGTACTAAGATATGAATAAAACTGCCAATTTTGTTTACAATTACCAGGAAAACATTGTGATTTATGGTACAGAGGAAGGATAGATTTTATACGAAGGTTTGTTTTCAAAAGGTTTATACGAAGGTTGTTTTTTTTTTGTCAGCTATCAGCAGAGATGAAAGAAGTTCCAAAGCTGCACACTTGTTCCCTGTTTTGTGGTACAGTGATGGAGTCAAAGGAGAGAGAGAACAGGGAAGGCAAAGCCTACAAACATTTCAAAATCAACAAACCTAATGGATAATACAACCCCACCAGCAGCACAAGGAGATGGGGAATGGGGTTTGTGGTCAGTTCATCCCACGTTTTCTTTGTTGCTCCTTCCTCCGCAGGGCAAGGACTACTCACATTCCCTGCTCCAGTGGGGTCCTTCCCATGGGAGACAGTTCTCCATGGACTTTTCTCCACATGGGTCCTTCCCACACGCAGAAATTCGTAATGAACTGCTGCCATGTGGGCTTCTCTCTCCACAGGGACACACGTCCTGACAGGAGGTGGCTGCAGCTCAGGCTTCCCACAGGGTCACAGCCTTCTTCAGGCATCCACCTGCTCTGGTGTGGGGTCCTGAAGAGGCTGCAGTGGATTTCTCCTCTCCCATGGACCTCCATGGGCTGCAGGGACACAGCTGCCTCACGATGGGCAGTATCACAGGCTGCAGGGGAATCTCTGCTCTGGTACCTGGAGCATCTCTTGCCCGTCCTTCTCCACTGACCTGGATGTCTGCAGGACCGTTTCTCACCCATACTCTCAGTCCTCTCTTCAGCTGCAATTGCTGTGGATTTTCCCTTCTTAAATCTGTTGTTTCAGAGGCAGTACCACTGTCACTGATGGGCTTGACTGTCCTGCTGCCGGCTGGCATTGGCTCCATTGGACATAGGGGAAGCTTCTAGCAGGTTCTTACAGAGGTCACCCTGCTACCAAAACATTGCCACACAAAACCAATTGTGGTGGTTTAGGACCACTTTTATCGTCTAGGGTGCAGATTCAATAAAGGTGACGGAAAAATGAATAGAGTTTGCAGCAGGTGAACAGTTTATTACAGGAGGTTTAAATTAGGGAAGTAGGGATAACCCACAGGGACCTCAGAATTACACAAAGGAACACCTGACACGCAGGGGAAAAAAAACCCAAACAAACCACAGAAAGGGAAAAAAAAAAAAAAAAAAA
>VXBA01003293.1:2454256-2515612 GCA_013399895.1 Serilophus lunatus
CCCTCCCCCCGCAGCCCACCACCCCGGTCCCCCCAGGGGATGGCGGGGGAGCGGCCCCAGGAACGGCGGGCAGGAGTGAGGGACATCCCTGGTCCCAGCTTCCCCCCCCATCCCCCGCAATTTTAAGGGAAACGGAATTTTACTAAATAGGTAAGTGGGGGTTTCTTACATCCTGTTTCCCCAAAAAGTCCAAGGAACAACCCCAAGCCCCCTTTGGCCACCCTCTGCGATCCCAGCCCCCCCCAACCAGTACACCAATACAACTTGATAAAGAATTTATCTCAAGAGATGAAAATTCACAAAGGGAATTATTAGTATTTCTGCTTCTCTTATTTGGACAATGAATGGCTATAAAAGTTCACACTGTGAGTTAGAAACACTTGGGCAATTCTTATAGAATCAAGGGAAGAAGGGTTGTATATTCTTAAGAACAGGTTTTCAAATGTTTAGCTGTCAGTGCTCTTAATCAGTTTCCTTTTTTCATTGACCTTTTAGTCTAACAGTAAATTTTTCTCATTTAGTCATACTGATTTTTTTAAGAAACGAGAGTCAGAAAAGCAAATCTAACAATTCAGAATCCTTAAATTATGGCAAATGGAAAAATGAAGGAAGAAAATTAACCGATCATTATTATTAGAATTAAGAGACATGAGTAAAAATGTGTCTGAAAATGGGCACTGGCAAAGAGGTGGTTCATACCCTTGGCACATTTTTCCAGTTAAGTATGTTATCCTCACATGTGATAAAGCAGTGGGTGGCCTGTGTTCTCATACAGTTAATCAACTCTGTATTCATGGCTTAATTATTAAAAAAGTTTTAGTGTGGCCATTTCAGCCCTGAAGCCCATAGTGGTTACAGAAGATACATATTTTTTAATTCAGTGGACTGTATTGCCAGGATCTGCTGTCTTTACAGACTTCATGCAAGTTAGTTTTTCTGAAGTTACATTTCTTAATCTGCCATGCTGAATGAAAAAACAACTGTACTGTAAAATAACACCAAAACTACCACAGTGGTTGACTTGTTGCAGAGTGAGCAACACTTTATGAATTCGTTTCTTCTGTAGTTTGTGATCACACAATGAGGCTCTGTTCAGGTTATCAGTTCATTAGTAGTGCTGGGACTTTGGGATTTGCAGTGATTCTTTGTGCTGCAACAAAGCCAAAATACAAGCCAAAATATGATTCTGTCCTATAGAATTCTGAGAATCTTTTTTTAGTCATCAGGGAACACAAAAGAAATACTGGGAATGCATTGAAAAGCTAAGGGTACAGTAATGTTAAACATACCAGAGATATGAACTATATTGAAACACCCAAGATGTAGTCAGCTCTCCAACCTCTCAGCTTGGCTGAAAGGTTTTCTATCTATTTAATTTTTATAACCTTTGTGCATTTTGTAAGTTAGCCATGTGTGAGATATGCAACTGATTAAGTGAAACACTCCTAAAAAGAATTCAGGCTCACCCTCCATGCAGTGTACAGAACAGCTACTACATCCATATGTTACTGATGACTTTTGCTTCTGTGCTAGAAGATCATTTTCCTTAAAATTATTTCAGTTCTTTAAATTGAAAAATATATTAATACAAATGTTACTCTGAAATGTTTAAAGAGGTCCCGATATCTTTCAGAGTGGATATCATACCTGAGTGCTGGAACTGACAGAAGTTCTCATAATCTCCAACAGACTTTTTTTCCAGAAAGTTCAGGTTTTTAACCATTTCAAAGAGTGGCATCATTCTGACCCTTTTTGGGCTATTTTTAAAATACCATGATTAATTTTTGTTTATGTGCAGTGCTGGCTGCTGAATGCAACCTATATATTGACTTGTAAAGAATCGTGAAGAAAGTTTGCCATAGAGAGTCTTCGCTCGTTCACTGTCCAAACAGAATTGTTACCAAGAACCTTGTTATTTGGGTGTAACACAGAGTATGTGCAAAAATAATTAAAATGTGGGGGAAAAAAAAAGTTAAAATGACTGGATCTTTTATGAAGGTGTGAAAATAAAAAAGAAAATTAAGCTAAATAAAGAAGGTTGGGAAATCCAAGAAGACATCACTTAATATGTTCAGTTAAAATATCATAAAATGACATGATATCTGAATGAAATTTATGCTGCCTTGTAGTACAGTCCCACAATGTTTCAACATAAATGTTTTCTTTCTCCTTGTCTACCAGAGCTAGTTTTTTTAAATGCTGTGTTGCTTCTCACTCTAGTTTTCACATAGCACAACCCATGACCTCGGCAACCAGCCAAGCTCTTTTGCTTACACTGCATTGCTACGGCTTTCAGTTTTCTCTCTCCCTCAGACAGATGAATTAACTCAGAAATTGATCATTTTTAGGTTTTGTAGTTTCTGAGTGCTAATACTAGCGAAAAACCTGTTATGGATTTTGCTATTTGCTGTATTTGTGTTACACTCAGACATGGATATTAAATATATTTTCTAGTCTTAAAACATTAATTGATAAAAGGAAATCTAGCAGTCTGCTCTGTAACAAGCTGCTATTTTAATGCTTTGACTTTATATTATGCATTTTATTAACATATAGAGGAAGTCATACTAAAATCTCTTTCAATTTAGATTTGGTGTTAAGTATTACTTGAAAAATGCAATGGAGAGCACAATATTTTATGTACAGTAATCAACACCCACACGCTGTGCTGATAAGGAAAACTTGCAAAGTTCATATGCTTTCCTGCAGTCTGTGTAGTAGGTCTCTCTTGCTTTTGCTGTACTGCTGTTTAGTGTGTAAAATGTAAAATGTTCAACTTAGGTTTGCACTACACAAGAGAATTTTCCTTTCTGGTTTTTCAAATTACAGCAGAATCATTCTGCTTATGAAAGCGGAGCTGAATTTATTTCCTTAAAGATGACATATATTTAAGGGAAGAATAGGGGAGAAAAGATACAATAAAGTCACATTTTCTTACAGATTTCTGTCTCAGGTATGACTAATTTAATTAAAAAGGAAGCTTTTTTCCCCCCACTGTTGGTGCCTTCTTCTTCTGTAGTTATTCTGATGGCCAAAAAGTGAACGATCCATTTGCAATCTGCCTTTCATTCATAGAACTTGTTGCATTTGAATAAACATATATTGACTCTTGGATTTGTCCCTGACAAGAGATTGTTAACTAAAAAAAACCCAAACCCCAACAGAACTCAAAAAGCCAGTACCTTATAGACTCAGAATAATTAAAATATGTAGAGTTAATAAAAAATACATTAAAAGCCTCTTTCATGTTTAGAGAGGTTTGTTATCCTTATCCTGAGTCTACTCCTCAACTGAAAACTGAAATTGGAAAGAAGTAATCATGGCATATGTTCAGATTTTGATATTGCATAAGAAGTTGTTTATTTTACATAGCAGGAACACGCCTGAGAAAACTTCTATACACAAGCTAGAATAAGGGAAGGAATTTATCTCATGTTTAAGTTGTATGTGTGCTTAAGTGTCTTGCTAAATAAGATAATTCATTAAGAAAATCAAATACCACTGAATGAAAAGGATGTGAACTTTATGCATATGAGAAACTGGTGCCATAATGAAGACGTTTCAGTACTCTTCTCACTAGGGCTTTGACTATATTGCTTTTACTCTCAAAAAATATGTAGCATTAAATTTAAAATGCCACAAAATTACATTTTAAATATTAATTTTTTCCCACTCCATTATTCTTGCCTTCAACCTCTTATATGTCAGGAAATATTTTCTTCTTTATTCAAAAATGATGAGTTTTTTTAAACAGCACACTTTTTTTAACCCTCAGTAGCGTTTTTAGCAGTGGGAGGGACATTTGTTATGCTTTGTCGTTCCTGAAATCCTAGAAATAAGTTTCTTAAAGTTACAAACAGCTTAAAAGAAACTTAGAAATTAAAAGATTTGCAACTTAGTGACAATATTTCTTTTTTTAAAAAAAATAGCAACAATACAATGTCAGGGCAAAGATGCTGAGCTCTTTGAAAAAAATAGTTTAAATTCTTTGAGAAAAAATACCTTTTTCTTCCTAGCTAGCCTCCCATGCCTCATTGTATTCCTTCATGTTTTGCTCCTCTGAAGTTCTTTTAATAGGTACCACAGTGTTTTAAATTGTGAGTATGGTGAATGTGTTCATGAATGCATAGATATTATCACATATAATTTTAGATGTCATTGTAAAGGTATTTTCAATACACGAAAGGTAGTTAAACCTCTATTACAGAGGTGGAAACATTAGCATTTAGGACCAAAATCTGTCTTATAAAAGCAGACTGAGTGGAAATGCTTCCATGAGTTGGATAATTAGTTTTAGTCACAAGTTTTATTCTTGTATTGTCCATATTTTTGTTAAAATGCCTTAAAGTTTTTCTGATGTCTACATAAGGCAGCCTTGGCAGCTTTGCTCCGTGTGTGAATCTGAAAGCACACAGCTGTCTGACTTTTGCTGCTGATACACACAGCCTGGACCACCCATCTTGGGACATTAAAAAAGTAATTAAGTATAAAAATGTCAGAGCATTTGAATAAAATTGCTTCAGTCAAGCAAGATTTAGACAGAGAAGCATAGCAAAGTATAATAAAAGAAACTTAGTTGACTTCTGAGTTATACAGAGCATCCAGCAACAGAAACAGTAGATGCCCTGACAGACTTGGGAAAACTTAATTTCAGTGCTGAAGTGTAATAATGGGAGAGGAAAAAAATAGCCTAAATAATAAAAAAAATAGATAAAATACTTTAAAAGTGGGAAGAACCATGATACACTTCTAAAATCAAGGATAAAAAGGACATACAAAGTATACAGAGAAATATTCTTTGCTTCTGCACTTTCTTCTGCAATGACTGTTACACATGAAATTCTCGTAGGAATCTAAGGCCCTATTCTCTCATCTGGCTGAATTGTCTGCTATCTGTAGTTACTATTTAAATTTGAGGGTAATTTGTAATCACTGGGGACTCTGGAGTAGAGGTTATATGGATGATCTGATCCTGACTGGCCCTGATGGCCAGGGCGCAACATAAGTATTTCCTTTATTTTAATAATAAGTTTCTAAATAGGGTGAAAATAAACACCCAACCAAAAGTGGCCTTCTGGCTTTCCACAATTATCTAGAGTAATTTCATTGCATTCTTAGTGGGATTCTAAATCTGCAATGACTTGAATCCATAGCCTAGCTTCACTTTTTTTCGGTTAAAAAAATAGGCCAGTAGGAGAGCCTTGTAAAGGTTAAGAAAAAATATTTTTAGATCTATTTGATACAACCAGCTACAGACTGCAAATGAATTAGTTGCATTTGATTTCTAAAGGAAAGGATGTGACAAATCACACACATGCCCAAGGCAGAGAAAAGGAAGTGTTAAAATGTATTAAAGTGAGCTCCAAATTCAGTTATCATCACTCCAGCACACTTGGGAGAATAGAGAATGAGAGAATTTAATCTGGAGAGTTAAAACTTAATTCTGCATAAAAATAAGAAATTCTAACCCAGAGAGTCAATGCACTCCATGCCAGCTGTGCTAACAGCTTGAGTCTCAATGCAAATCAGATGGAATTAAAAGTACTCAGCAATGTTGAAAATCAGGCTCGATATTTTTACAGGACATTTTGTTACAATGGAAGGCCTGTTATCTGGACTTAAGAAAAACTCAAGAAAAATTGACAACCATACTTTGCAAGTTATGATCTGGTCTAACAGAAAATGGTGTTATGTACAGAAATTAATTTTTATGACATGCATTATACACAGTCATACAGGGGGGTTTCTGCACTGTGATAGAAGAATGTCTCTACAGTTCCTGTAAACACATCTGACCCACCTCTATGTTGGCTCAGGTGTTGGAAGCAGCATGGCTCATGTATACATTTGTGTAAGAACTTACTCGTTTTCCAGGAGGTTTTGACTATGTGAAACTGAGCTTTGCTCTGGCACGTATATATTGTTAATGGCAAAATCAATCTGCATGATAGGAATTATGTTCTTATTTTCTAGTGTTTGATCCACGAAACTGGTGCCTAACTGTGGCTAATATGTGCAGAAACATGAGCATTTCAGAGGATAAATTGAGTCATGTAATACTAAATGAAATAGAAGGTGGAAAATACCTCCTAAGAGCTGTCTTCTAAGACTGGAGTCACTTTGGGGTCAATCTGCTTGGTTTGGAGTATGAACAGGAAGTAACATCTGTACATCTCTGGAGCTCAAAGATACATTACAGCTGCTGACCTTGAAGGTTGCAAAGAGATATATGAAGAGAAAGCTCAGAAGAAGTTGAAAATAATGTAGCACATGGTTATTGTTAGTGAGAGCACATTCATTGCAGTCTGCAGTAGAAAGGCAGAGACTTGCAGCTTGTGAATATAAATAATGAAGAACTGTTCTTTGGTATGTCATAGGCTCAGGTGACCAACTAGTACAGTCAATACTCATTTTGTCATCTGCAGAAACCATGGTGAAATAATAATAAATGATGTTCTGCAAGTGTTTGTAGGCCTCCTGTAATGAAGTAAACAAAACAGAACAAAAATAGTAAAAACTGATTGAAAAAACCCAAGCTGTCACAGAGGGATAAGAAGTTTCTTTTTAAGTTGTTCCCTAAATGGAAGTGGTAAAATACATGCTATAGAAGAGATGCTGGACTAAGTCTTCCTTTTCTCTATGGCAACAGAAGACTCATCCAAGACACAGAGTATGATTTTTTTTTTACATTATTGGGGAAATATGTTTTTGGAGAGTGGGTGATCCTATTCTCCGTGATGCACAGTATTTGGTTTTCCAGGAGTTCCAGTAGTAATACGGCTCCAACTCTATCTTTCATAAATATCATGGGGCTTAGTACAGAAGATAACAATCTCTAGAAATAGATAAGTATCCTGGATAGGGATCCCTGATGTTATTTATGAGGGAATAGCACTGAAAAAATCAGGAATTCTAATAAAACTAGTGATAATTGGCTCCTTTGTGTGTATGTTAGATGCAAAAATAATAGTTAAAAATTTCATATACATTAGATTTCCTGCATAGAGCTTGTTTCTTTTTGGAAACAGAAGTTTCATAGTTTTTCTATGTAATAGACAGTTCCTTGTCTTCCAGGTCTTCACTCCTTTCCTTCTTAAATCTGGAATTGTTAATAAAATGACTCAAAGGAGACCTTGATTTTCATTGATGAAAAAATGATTGCTCTGTGGTTCAGTGTCACTTTAATAATATAAATTTATTATAAATTAACTTTGAAGTCATAACAGTATTAGTTGTCATGTAGCAAAAAGTCTTCATAATATTTCTTAGTATTTCATGAGCAAGTACATTAAAGTGGTGACACTTAAACAAAGTGCAAGAAGAAATTATCTCCCTAAAGGTCACATTTATCACTGTCAGTCTCTGCTTTAAGGAGTTCAAGTTCTGGCATAAACACAAATGCTTTATTGTCTTGAATAGGAGTGCTCTGGTCAACAAAAATTTGAAATCTGTAGATTTTCATGAAGCTGTTGAAAGTAGTGCTCACCACATAACTGCAACTGTTGAGGAGAATGCAAATTTCTTTGTTTTCATAAGTAGGATTTTCCAGGATTGTTCCATTTTGTTTTTATTCAGCCTGTGAGATTTCAGGAATTTGCAAAATTTGAACTCCAGCCGCACTCTTGCAGCGTTATCATTACAGTGTCCACATCTGGATTCCAGACTCTATTTACATGTGCTTAGTTTCTCAGCCTGATACTTCCTCTCTGCCTACAATTAGGTAGTGCTGTTCACTGCCTAATTGTAGATTATTTATTAACCAGATGGAATAAAGTGATAACTTTTTTTTCAGTAAAGTTTGCTTTATTGAGATGAAATACAGAGATATTCTGCTGAGACTATCAAAATTCATTTTACAAAACTGATATTTAATTATCCATCAGCTCAGGGCATTTAGGATCAGAACATTGTCCTGTTTCTTGGTGTACAAGCAGTAAAAATCACAAAGTGTCTTTGGATCCTTTTGCCCTCCTGAAAAAGGAATTTACTAAAGTTATCTCCTTTCTATTTTCTTGAATATGGGGGCTGTTCATACACCTATGAGGGTATGGAGCTGCCCCATTTCAAATATTATTTGTGCTATAGCAAATAAAGCCCCTAACGGTAAGGCAGCAATTTAAAGACGTTATTTGGCCCTAGAAAATAGTATTTTGTTTAAAAAAAAAAAAAGGGAAAAGTTCTGTCAACCCTAAATTTTGAAGATGTACATCTGTAAATGTGTTTTATCTTATGAGAGTCCTGGTAGGAGTATTCCACACCACGCTACCTTTCTTCAGTTTCTCTCTTTCTCAACAGGTAGGAAAATAAAATTTTTCCCTTTCTGAAATTAATTATTTCTGCTTAGAATTCTTAACCCTCGTACATGCTTCAAAAATCTGAGGATAAACTACATGCATTCTTCTGAAAAGAATGCTTTAATATACAGGTATTGGATACTATTGAGCATCTTAACATATAAAATGTAATTGCATGTAATTGCATGAATTGATTTTTAAGATTAATTTTTCTGGAATTTTCTGGGGCTCGAGAGCCCTTGTCTGCCCTGGAAAAAGTTGGAACTTTCTGTATCACAATGCAAAAACATCAGTGATACTGGGATTCAGGTTAAACTTCACCTCTTTTCTTGATGTTCTTCAAATTAACCATGTCCAAAACTGATCTTATTTTGTTCTTCGTGTCATCATTCATTCTTCATTACAACTTTCTACACTCTTAAAACTTATTCCCCTCTTTCATTCCTACAATTCCATACACTGGAGATCTGTTCGATTGTGGCATGAAAAGGGTGGATAGGAGTCAGTTTTTTTCTGTTTACTTCCATACAGATTCTAGTGGACATGAAATGCACGCAGTTTGAAAATTAAGAATGAAAAGAAGATGATTGTTTCCAAAATTTACTGTTTTGTATTTCAGAAAAATATATAAAATAAACCCTAGTTGGTAACATAATAGTAGTAAAAAGAACCATCCATCTTATGCGAAGGAGGATTTACATCTATATAAAAGCATTTTCTTCCTTTAACTGAGAATCACTCTTAATGTTCCTCTTAATATGTTACAGAAATGCTTAAATAATGTTTTTAATTATATCAATTTCATGCCCATAAACAGTTGCAAATCATAAGGCTGCAGGTACAGGCAATGCCATCACATTATCCCAGTCTTCAGCTTCTACATTTTTTCCATTATAAATCTTCAACATCCATCATTTTATAGCCATATATTGAAAAATGTCTTAGTTGTTGTTTTAGCACAAAGGCTGCATCTGGGTTGTCTTGTTGCCCAACGTACACGTCAGGCCATTAGGATTTGCTTCTTCAAGAAAAATTCTGACTTGCCTTTCATGAATGCACTGTGTGAAGTTCCATGTTTTTAACAATGACCAAGTATGTACATCTTGTGCATCTCACAAAAAAATCATATCGTGCCACTGCTGCTGCTTTCAGAGGAGAATATTCACTTCTATGTTGTGCTCTGCCTATGGCCAAGAGTTTTCTCATTACACAGAGTAAGTTCAAAAACAGACTGTGAAAAAGAAGAGTTTTTGTTTTTATCGTCTGTCAAATGAATTTGAACTTTTTGAGGAAGAAAGCAAAAGCAGGGAGTACATGGCAGAAGCCACGTTGTCATGGATCTAGGGAGGGCAGGAGAAAGAAGAGATACAAAGTAACTCGAAAAAATGTCAAATCCTTTTTTTTATGGAAAATTTATAGAGTAATCCCATTATAATCCCGTTGCCTCTTCTCAGGCATTCTAACAGTATGTAAATGCTTATATGATCCCATATTTTGTAAATAGGATCTTTGCTCATTCATAATTGAGGTAATGCTCACTTAATTAGCAGCAATTTAGTAGTTTATATTTTCATTGATGCTCCTCTGTGTCCTCAGGCCTTGTTTACACAGAATTAAAATTGTGCAAATATGTTAGAAAATGTATTTTCTTCATACGGCATTTATTTTTCTGTAGTGTCTAAATGTTTTCCAAACTATTTACCTTCACAACCCCTTCTGTTATTTTCTTTATAGAGGTAGAACCAGGGATACAGAGATGATACGAAACTCCGTCCCCTTTTATTGTAAATATAATTTCAGTGCTGTTTGCAAAATTATGTAGGGGGAAACTTAAAGCTAAGAGCAAATTCAGAACCTAACTTGGAAGGATATTTTAAATATGTATGTAGACAAGCTATGCTAGTAAAAGTAAGATAAACACATCTCATAGGCATTGAAATCTTGGCTTCAGCTTGTGTTACATACCCTAGCCGAGAATGGAGTGATTAAGTCATCACATCTGAGACCTGGTTCTGAAGGGAGTGCAGTTTCTCTTGCACACAGAGACTAAACATTCAGTTACTGGGTTTAGAATGTTTTTGTATTACTGGTGACAAACAGCCCATAGAGCTAAGATTGAAATAGGAAGGGTAGAGAAACCAATTAATAGAAATTCCGAATTGTCCACTCTAACCAGACCTAAGTTAAAACACTGGCATTCTAATATTTTGTAAAATAAAACAAGAACCCAAAGCCCAAGGAGCACTGCCTTGCTCTACTGATAGACAGAAAAAAAAGAAACTGGAGTGAGGATACCGTTAAAAATTCTAAAATTCCTGTCTCTGATACAAATTTCAGATTTGATAAGTTTCTCTGAATCTGTTTATGTAAGACTTATGAGAATCACACAGAATCACATAATTTTTTTGTCATAGCAAAGATAAAATTTCCCAGTGATCAACCCTGTGTTAGTGTGAAGTTCCTGTTTTATGTAAGGAAAAATTTCTGTGTGGTAATGGCAATAGTCTGATTATTGCAGAGTTTTTTTAGAATGAAAAGTAAGTAATACTTGTGCATGATAAATAGGTACATTTTTGTGTCTCTTTGTGTGTGCATATGTGTTATTTATCCATGTGATCCTTAGTCTGTTTACCTCAGGACTAATTCTTGAAAGCTTTGAAAAGCTTCATGCAATCAGTTGTTCTTATTCAATCTGCTATGTAGGTATTTCCTTCTGTCCCCTATAGAGGTAGAATTACATTCCAGTAAATGACAAGTTACACTGGTCTTAAGACAAGAGTACCAGGCCTGGAAGATAACTCAGTGACAAATATCTCACCAGGGTTTTAAGATGGGCATCACAGAAGAGGAAAGATTCTTACTGAAGCCAGAGCTTTGGTAGAGAGGGAGAATGTTCTGAGATGTTCAAATCATGGGGCTGTTGGGTGGAGAAATACAATTTTATCTCTTTTCTTTTCCTTTTCTTTTTTATTGTATCTCTTTTCCAGAGAAGATTTCAAGAGAAAGTCTACCTTCTCCTTCTCTTTGTGGGTTTAGAAGTGATTATTTTCAGGCTTGAAAAAGATTCAGGCCAAAAGGTAAAAAAAGTTTCAGAGTACAAAGGAGGAAAGTGTATTTTAAGAATTGATGTGACCTTTCTAGGGAATTTCCTCACTATTTTCCAAAACTGTTTTACAGGATCTGTGAAAAAGCTATCTGAGTTGTAAAGGTGCTGGAATTGAAGTCAGTAGGAACTGCAGATGTTTATTCCCTCCAGAAATGAGGATAGAAACTGTAGTCAACCAGTATCATAGTTAACTGGCCTGAAATCCACAGAGCAGAACTCCCAAGTGGCAGTCCTTAAGTTCTTACCCATTCCTTTCCAAAAAAATAATGTGATTTATATAGATTATTGTTCATTTAGAAAAAAATCAGATACACCAAAATGGGCATTTGTAGAGAGTAGTAGAATGAATGTATTTGGGACTGGTCCTTTAAGCACAAAACTTTAGGTTCTGGGTTGTGCTCAATTTAAAAAAACAAATTCAACATAATATATATAGTGGAACTTACATGAATATTAGTCTAATGAACCCATAATACAATAAATAAGCAGCAGAAATAGCCCCTTAATGCACCTCTTCTTTTACTAGTGACATTCACAGCCAACGGCTGAATGACTTCACTGCTAATTAAAGGTACCTAGAGAACTGAAGGGCCTGAAGTGGATCCAAGGACTGATGTCCATGTATTGTGATTGAGTCCTGCAAGGTCACAAAAGCCCTGTAATGCTGCCAAGTCTCTTGCTGCCCTCAGCTGACAGATGAAGTTTTGAAAGCAAGGGCATTCCACAGCCACAGACTAACATCTGTCAATGTAGTGGGTTGCCCAAAGGTATGTTTAAGAAATAGGGAGATATTGCAAATAATTGCTTACTATTTAATTCAGAAATTTGACCTGCTGGCATCTTTCAAGTGTTTTTTCGTGAGTTTTAAATGTTGAGACTTGGCTCTTGAGAGGGTTTGGCATTCTTCTAACGGTTCTAACTATAAAGGTGTCCACGCTGTATCAGGTAGAAGTTTGTCTCTCTAGGGATTGATGTCTAGGGAAAGGTGAAAAAAGAAGGGCTTTTAGTGATACTCCTGCAAATATTCTCTCAGGTTCTGATATTTTGGATACTTCTAAAGGGTGTTGTTTTTGCTTTAATAAGTCTTGGTATTTTCATGCTTCATTTTTTCCAGTGTTTTTTTTCTGAGCCCAAATAAAGCATAAGCTGGGCCATTAAAACTAAGTATCTGTAGCTTTACATGGCAGGGCAGGTGTCTACTTTAAGTGCATCAGCTTTTGGGCACCTCTGCTATTTCAGAGATATAGCTTTATGCTTAATGATTTTGAAGATTCTAAGAAACTAAGTCCTTTGGAAAATAAAATTTATGAGGTATTTGGATAACTTCTACCTATGGAAGTGGGTCTGTTTTTTACAGTTAGTGTAGAGAAGTGTTTCTATAAATCATCAGCCAGGGAACCTTTCCTCAGTTACTTGAGAAGACCTGTGTCTCTGTTGACTACTAGATGGAGACTCAGAATAATAGTTATACCAGAGCTATATGAATATTCCCTCAATATCCAAGTTAATGTGACAGTTTTTCTAGTGGTTCTTACTGTTCACAAGTGTGCTGGTGGGTTTGATGAAGTGCATTGTGTTTAGTAGGTATTTATTGAAATAACACCGTGTGCAGTTCCAGCCATATTCAATTAACCAGTGTCTCCTCAGGAAAGCACCTCAACAAATTTTCATTCAGGATGTCTATATACCTGAAAAAAACACACAATTATTTAAAGCCATTAATTTATTTAGCTTAAGATTCTTCTATAGTGAAACTTAGTTCCTCTTTACCATGAGCTTATACTTCAGCATTTTTGCTTTCTGTATTTTCTGTATCATTTCTTTTTGATTGAACTCTTGCATCTCAATTATTTTTTTCCTGTATCAGAATGCGTGTTCCCTTTTGAAATTATTGCTATTACGAAGGTCTGTATGTCTTCTCTGTTTTTTGACTTAATAGCTCTGGCTTCTGTGCGTTAATTATTTCAGTAGTTTTAATTATTTTCTGTAACAGCAAAACCAAATAATTGCTGCATTTTGACAGCATGAAAATGCAGTTTTAAAAATGCTGATTTTTTTTTTTAATTTCATGGAAGAAGTTATTGTACAGTTGCTTCCATCACCATCAAGTGGGAATAGACAAGTTTCTTACTACTTTTGGAAATGTTCACTTTGAACTATCCTTTAAAATCTCACCACTCATTGTACCAGTTACCCCATTTTTTTACCCCCTAAATGCCCATGACCTGTTTTATTCCACAAGTGTGCAGCTACTGCTTGTCTCTGCCTTCCTCTTTTCCAACACCCATCTATGTGACCCTTGATCATCCTTTCAGTCCTCCACACAGCCCTCACGTTCTCTGCAGGGTTTGAACACAACCTCCTGCACAACCTCTGGTAATCTCCAGTTTGAGATTGCTTGGCTGACTAATTAGCCAGTCCTAAATTATAGATATTCCTTGATCAAGTTTTGTGTTTCCCAAATGTGCTTAATTTTCTCAGTCTCTAGGCCAAAACCCGCTGGCAGTGTTTCAGATCTGACAGGCTACTCTGTATCTTACAATGGCCCTTGCTTTTTATCTTACTGATACCTACTGTACGCCATTAATTGTTATAAACATGGGGCTCAGTCTCCTGTGTCCTTTGCTTTTAGATGGATATTCAGGTATTTCCCCCCAATATCAGAAGTTGTGCCCAGAGCTCTTCCCAAAGCAGATTAAGTTAGGTGGTGTTGCAATCAGTCTTCTCTGCCAGCTTCCCACTACACTTTATATACCAACACAGGAAAAGAAACCAAAACAAACCCCATAGAATGTCAGTAAATACATTTACTGACAAATTGGGAGACTTTCTGATTATTACAGAAGTGAATTGTGAAACAGCATGCAGGGAAAGGAGATGGACTCTTAAGGAATGTTAATAAGGCTCTTGGTAAGGGAACGAACTGGGTCATATTTTGTAGTTCCTGCAGATGGGAACAATGAGTTGATTCAGTGACCCCTTCAATGCTTTGTTCCTAGATTGTATCTTTTCTTTAAACAGTTATAAAGCCAATCTGTTAAATGCTAATACCCTACTATTTTCAGAAAAGAACATCAAGACTCTTCCAAATAAACCTACACATAAGTTTACAAGTCTTTTCTCGACTTGAATCCAACTTGCTGTTCCATAAAATGAGATGGGTACACCTGTGGATGTTAAAGCTAATGGGTCTTACAAATCCTTTGGCAATCTTTAGTGTAAATTGAGGGTATCCAGCTGCTAAGTAAGGACGTATTTTCCACTCAGAGACTGTTTAAAAATGGTCAGGAGATTAAAGTCAGAATGAACCTGTTCTAAAGGATATATGTTATGGTGTCCTGCAACATCAGATTCAAGAAAAAGAATTTTGAAATAATCATAGGAAGAGAATACAGGAAAAATTAATATAGAAATACATATACATTAAGAAAATTTTGGATGTGTTACGCAGGTTACTCTAAAATTAGAAGAGTTTATCACTTTAAACCTATTTTCTGGGGCAAATTAATTATCTTTCAATAAATTCCAGTGACTTCAGTGAAAGTACAGTGAGCCTCCCTGTCATGTGTCTGTATACTCATGGCAGGTCAAAGTCATTTCGCAAATATAAAATAAAAAATAAAATAAAATAAATCAAATTAAATATAAAATATTCAGCAGTGTTGTTCTAACCCTGATTCAAGGGCAATTCTTATTTCATAGTAAAAAAAATGAAGTTGCTGTGGGAAACATATCCTACACATGAAAAAATACAGCAAGAAGTGAAAATAAATCTCTGGTTAAATGAGTTTGCTATTTAAATAGCAAAGTTCTGAAGGCAGTTCAACAAACAATGAATGTTGCAACCCAGACTTCTAAAGGGAATAAAATTGAGTGTATGATGAATGAAAATTTCTCTAAATGCATCTGATACCAATTATGAGTTCAAAGCCAGCATCTTTCTATTTCAATAGGAATATTAATTCTATTTAATAATATTTTATTCTATTCATTAATATATTGCAGATCTTAATATTAAGCATATAAATAGATCTAGAATAAGCAAAGCACATATACATTCCTCTATATATCAGGAGGACTCTCATGAGGTACCATGCTGTTTTTTCCACAACCCAAGGTCTCAGCTTCATGTTGCCTCTTTGTTCCTTTTAGGTTCTCATGAGATTTGCTCTTTAGTACAAGTGGAACTCTCATTTCTTTCCACTATCCCGCTCCAGTGATTTCAATCAAATATGTTTGAAGGGTTTTTACTATGTTCCCTCTTGTTTTTTCATCCTGAATGAGTAAGGTAATTAAAGTATGCGCATAATATATTCTTGACTGTTCCCACTGAGGTCAGTGGAGCAATTACTGGCTTGCATGGCTGCTTGTGTACCTTGAAGACTCTATGTGTCATGTTTTTCTCAAATGCAACTTCCAGCATTCATGGCAGTGAATGTCAGTTCCTGAAAAATGGAGTTGTGAGGTGAAACTAAGCAGCTGTGCTTCAGAGCTAAAAAAACAACTACACATTCAAAAGGCCTTGGTGTAAGACCCTCATTTGTAACAGAAAACCAAGATAAAAAACTGATACCAGTGCATCCTAATAGTTTAATGAGAGCAATGCAATAGCAGGTAATCCTAAAGGCTTTTATGTGCTACATGGACATATATGGTTGGGAAAGTTAAACCATTCTCAGTAGGTGAAAAAAACCCACAATAATTTAGATTAAACTGGAATCACAGTTAAACAATATCTAATATTAGAAAGTGACAGTTTCTCTGGAGCCTCTTGCAGAGACTCAGAATTCTGCTGTGCCAGAAACTTTACTTCCATTTTAAAACATAATATTCCCACAAATCAGACACTAATGTTATGCTCTGTGCTTATTCTTCAGTTATTCAAAAATCTTCTAAGTTCTGTGTGTCTTGTCACTTCATTTACAGATGACTGATACATGTATCCAGTACTTGGCTGCAGCCTGCCATTGTCTCCGCTACTTGGGTATCTCGGGTTGCATTCATCTTATTGAAATACTTTTGGAAAGGATGTAAGCAACTCCAGATTCTTATGATACTGCACTGTAGAAATATTACCAAGAGGATATTTCCTAATCTTAATTCAGAGATGGTTGTAAAACCCAAAACGAGGTCTTCTCCCTTGTTGACGTCATGGTGCCACGTTAGGTGTCTGGCTTGAGTCATCTCTTTATCTAAGAGTGTGTCCACACTGGTGTCTTAGGATTCCTGTGGACTGGTGGGGTTATCTACATATTCTGATGTCAGACAGATGTGAGGAGAAACGCAGATCCCATCTATCTTTATGACAGATAATGTCCACTTGGGGAAGTTTCTGCAGACACAGGATATCACTTCAAGGGCACATGGGAACACGAAGGAGAAAACCAGACCTGTCCTAATGCTCTCAGCTTTTGCACTATGTACCTGAGCTCACTCCAAGGGTTTCTGGGAGCCTATTTCCCAATGACTGAATGTTAGTATATGGCAGAAGTAGGTGTGGGCCTGTGCTCAAAACGTAAGACAGTTACAGAGAATGAGTCAAGCCTATGGTGCCATGACCACTCCCTCAGGGAGCCTGCTGCAGTAACTGACCATCCTCTTAGAGAAGAACCTTTTCTTGAAGTCCAATATGAACTTCCTCTGACACAGCTTGTGCCTTGTCATTGGTTAGCAGAGGAGGAGATCAGCACCTCCCCCACCACTACCCCCCTTAAGAAAGTTGTAGATGAGTTGCCATCATCTGGTCACCCCTCAGCCTTCCCTTCTCCAATCTGAACAATCCAAGTGACCTTGACTGCTCCTTGTAAGTCTTGTCCTCAAGACATTTCCCCATCTTCATCACCTTTCAAGTGACCTGAAAGTTCTCTAATAGCTCAATACCCTCCTTATATTGTGGTGCCCAATACTGCACACAATATTCAAGTTGAGACTGCACCAGTGCAGAGCAAAGCAGGACAATCCACTTCCTTGCCTGGCTGGTGATGTTTTGCCTGATGCCCCCCGGGACACAGTTGGTCCTCCTGGCTCTCAGGGCACTTCTGACTCATATTTAACTTGCCATCAACCCAAACTCTCAGGCCCCTTTCCACAGAGCTGCTCTCCAGCCTTTCATCTCACTGTGTGCATGTTTAACCAGGATTACTGCATCCCAGGTGGTATGCACTTGCTCTTGCTCAATTTCATACAGTTGGTGATTGTACAGCTCTCCCATCTATTGAGATCTCTCTAGAAGGCCTCTCTACCCTCGAGGGAGTCTTGTTTAGTATCATTGGCAAACTTTACATTTGATTCCTGCATCCAGAAAATTTATAAAAACATTAAAAAGTACTGGCCCTGAAATTGAGCACTGGGGAACCTCTCTGGTTCCCACTAACCTGATGTAACCTCATTTACTATAGCCCTTTGGGCCCAACCTGTCAGCCAGTTGCTCACCCAGTATATTAAAAACTTGCTTAGCTGAGTGCTGGACAGTTTATCCAGGATACTGTTAGACAGTATCAAAAGCTCTGCTAAGTTCCAAGCTACCACATTTACTGGCTTCCCTTGGTCAACTAGATTGGTGTGTTGTCATAAAAGGAAATTAAGTTGACTAAGCATGACCTTTCCCTCATGAACCCATGCTAGCTGTTCTTCAATAACACACAGAATAACCTTCTTGATAATTTTACCAGGCAATGAAGTGAGACTGGAGTGCTTGTAATTGCTGGGATCTCCTTCTTACTCTTCTTGAAAATTGGGAGACTCTTCACTGAAAAATCAACTCTAAACCAAGAGTCTGAAAATTTGTGGCTTCAATGAACACCACCCTTCCAATGGGAGTTAAGAGCATCACACATGGCTCAGGGTCTGAAAGTGAACTAAAGTTTAGGCATGGTTGATATATCTGAAAATATGACTTAATCAAACTTCATGAGAGCAAGAAATATATAATACCATCTTACACAGAGAGTCCATACTAGGAGAGCTGTAACCCCACTCTAACAGGACCACTATAGGCAATGCACTCCCTAGTAAACCATTCCAGGGTGTAATAGTCACTTTAGACACCACAAAACCAATGTAGATGCTTAATAACTTAAAAGATATTTCCAGTGTGCTTCACACTTTCCAAACCCTCCTCTGTTATTTCCATGTCTTACCACAAACAATTCTGCTGTCATTGCTCTTATTTTCTTCACTTTTCCAACTCAGTTTTCTCAATGTCATCTCAGAACGCCTTTCTTAATACCTCTCCTTGAAATTAAACATTTGTTAGATAGAGAAAGTGCTTTGAAGGATTGGTATGCAAAAGTAGCAACCCAATCTAAATTATTTCAGATTCATTTAATCTCTTCATAGCTTTATGATTTACAGTTTTTCTCATATTAAGCCTCAAGGGATTTTCTTTTATCCTTAGATTACTGTTGTTGCCTTGTTTATTCTGTGACTTCATATCGCTCTTTAGAGCAGCAACATTGCACTGTTTCAGCCCTTTCAGGCTCTGGTTGCTCATCCATCTTCCCGTAGAGGTGAGATTTAATAGGAACAGAAACTTGTGTGAATTCCAGCTTGTGTTGGGTGTGCCATGATCAAAGAGCTGACCAGACTTCTGAGAAAACCATTTGCACTATTGCAGCCTGGATGACCCAGGATTATGCCTCTGCCTCAGAGTCCCATATGCTACAGTTTCTCCAAACGTCTTGATTAAACTCTTCTGAGTCAGCCAAGGAATTTCCCAACCAGTTATTTTTACTGTAAAGAAAACCCTGGAGAGTTTCAGATCTTTGCAAAACAAAAAAGCAACCATGAGACACAAATCTCTGCCCAGTGTTATCTTTGCCCTTTTTATGATTTTTAGAACTTGGCAAACTTGGACAATTTTACTTTTTTGAGCCTGATTTTCTGGACAGTGGTTGGTTCTTTTCTTTGCCAGCCTCAGTCTCTAACCTTTTGCACCATATGGTTAGAGATCGGAAAATCCCGAGTCTGAGACAAAACTATCAGACGGATCAATCATGCAGAATAATTCAGCACTGAGTACTCTTTGCTTTGTTTCCAACAGGTCCAAAGATCCTCCCTAAACCTTGCCAGGCCACAGAATAGACTTAGACTGACCACATCCACACAAAATGATATTCAGAAGATAACAGGGAGTTCATAGATAGATTTGGATATATTACATATCCTGCATGTTTCCCACTTTAGGAAAATAATTTTTTCATTGCAGTTCAAGGCCAATATGGCAAAGATAATAGAAATTCTATCTTCTGCCAATAACTACATCAAAAGCATGGTTAAATATAGCATGATTGTAGAGTTAGTTATCTTGCAGTCGCTTTTCAATGACATCAAAAGAAATTATAGTATTGTCACTGTCACAACATATTTCTATAAAGCTATGTGTTTCAGTCACAACCTGTATGTTTTTACTAATGAATAATAAGCAATTGGTTGTTGGGAAAATGAACAATGGGGCCTCATTCTCTGTTTTCAAACTAATTCTTAAAAACTCATTCTGATTTTCACAGAATGTAAAGGCTAGTTTCAGCTGTAATTTTTGTTCTGATCATGTGAAACCTAAATTGCAGATACATTTCATTCCCTGTTTAAGGAGATGGAAAAGGCCATCTATGTAAAAATTAGATTCATCTGGAGAACTAAACAGGCCAGGGGCTTAGCAATAGCAATAGAAGAAATATGCTTTCAGTTTAAATTTGCCCTAAAATACTTCATTGAGCAAATGAATTCCAAAAAGGAATTCCCCATTATTTATTTTAAACACTAACTAGTCCTAGCAGACATCCCTGAATAGACTAAACCTTGCAAATATTGAGTCACCTCTCTTGTATTGTGTCACATTATTTTTCAAAGGTTTTTTATTTTTACAGTTTTGATAGATTAAAATAGAAAACATGTGGAGCCACAAAGCTCTTCAAGTTTCAGTCCAATGCAGCTTCACAGAAAACAGTTATGAGTGTATAAATTGTCCATTCTTTCCAGTATAAGATTATATTTGATGACATACTGCCCTGGCTTCAGGTTTAATAAATATTGGAAGAAAAGAAAGGTCTGTGGCCTTGCATCTTGCTTCATGTTTCTGTATCCAGAGGCTAATGACCTGTCAATTAATCCTGTAAATAACAGAAAGAGTCACGGATAATCTACCTGTGGGAGTATCCAGTATTGGTACAACTGATTTCTTCTGTTAGAGGAAAAGAAAGCTAACTAACTGCCTTTTAAAATGTAGCTTCTATAGGAAAAATTGTGTCAGTTGTGATTCACTTAGAATTAATCCTACAGGAAATAACATACCGGCATCTTTAGAGAAACACTTCTGTTTCTTGTAAAACATTCTGTTCTAACATTTCTAGATGCAAAATGAGAAAGGAAACATGCCATTCATTAGAGAAGCCAGCCAGTCTTATGCTCTTCCCAAACTGCATCTCACCTGCAACAGTTTGGTTCCACCAAAAGATCTTCTTTGAGGGCAAAATGAAATGTTTCCTTCTTTCTCATCTGCACTAATATAAAACTGGTTACATTTCTCCTAAACTTACACTGTTAGCAAATGACTCATCAACAAATACTATTACAGTTTTTGCCTTTTAAACAAAAATTCCACTGGATCTCACAATACATTTGACATTTGGAGAACACTGTGATTTTTGTTTGGTTTTGTTGTTGTGTTTTGTGATGGTTGCTGTTGGTTAGAGAGGAGATTGCAAGAACTCTTCTCTCCTGAGAAAGCAGAATTTCTTAGATATTATCCAAATATTCAGGTCTCAAGGCAGAAAGGATCTGGGAGTCCAACACACATGTCATCAGAAATTAAGACAATCCACACGTGATTTGGTAAAGGACTAACAAAAATTACTTGTAAGTTTTCTCTTTAAGAAGCAACAAAAATATAGTACTGTCTTCTCACTGACTGTAAATCACTCCTTGGAAGTCTCATGGAGGCTTCTGGAGTGCCATGTTTCAGCCATCACATGCACATGAACTGGATGCCATAAAATTATAAAACTACTGCAGCTCACATAGCCCTCAGAATACTTCAGATTCAACATAGTCTTATCAACTTGTGTAACCTGGAGCATGCCTGCAGGGTGCATCCTGCTTTTTCCATTAGCTGCCTACCTCCACTTGCTTCTTTGGCTTAGTTTTTCCTGCATTTGCACGACAGACAGTTCTCCCATTTTTAAGTTTTTATTTTCCATTACTTTTTACTCTTGATTGGTTCCTGTAACCTCATTTCAAAAAGTCTTTTTCGAAACCTCTGCTTTTCATTATGATGGACCTAGTCAAATACTGATGAATTTTGGAATGGCTCAGGATTCAGACTGTGCTGCAGGACTGTATTTTGTAGCTACCCCCTCTCAGTAAAAATTATTCAAGCTTTGGGTAAGGATTCAATTACGTATTCCAGTGCTGCTCAAGCCTTGGGGCCAGCACTTTTGTCTCACTTATACCAAGTGATAGCTGTTTTGCCAAAGATAATTGTAATTTGCTGAAATGCTTTCATTCATCAATGTGTTAATTTAAGACAATGTATATGTAAATAAGCAGGCTCTATCATAGTACAGTATATCTTAAATAAACAATCTTTGCCATGTGTTGATGATTAATGTGTTGCTGTTTCTGGCAAACCATTCAACTGTAGCTCCAGGCATGGGACATCATAAATTTCAAAAAAAAATAGTAACAGCTCTCCTTATACATGCTTCAGACAGCCGCCATACATTGCAGTTTCCATGAAAAACAGGAATTGGACTTGGATGAGTTGATTTTTATTTTATAGCTCAGAGCTTATAGCTCACATAAATGGTGCACACATTCCTCAATGGCACAGGCCTCTCTAATATAAAAACAGATGCAGCCTTGTGTTCATGTGGTTCATACAGTGTGTCAGTGTTGGATGTTTAAAAAAAAAGTATCCTGTAGTGGCTGAAAAGAAGCCCTCCTTGCTTCGCTAATTTTGCCCGTTTTCCACCCCTGCCCACTTCCCCTTTCCTGCTATGGTGGTGCAAGCATTACAGCTGGGCATGTCTGCCTCTTCAGCATTTCCACCTTGGGAAAAAAAACCCACTGTAGAAGCATTACTGGTAGAAAACAGACCACTCTAATTTGGCTGTTTTTCTAGTACTTTCTAGATGTGGTATACTGTATTGTTACAGAGCTTAGGAACTGGCCAGCAGAGAGAAAGAGTGCCTTGTTGTGGCTGTGACACATCAGATATCAGGCTGAATCTCCTGAAAAGGACAGGACATGTAGAGAGTTGGCTCTTCCCCAAGGAGCGCAAGAGCACGCTCAGCCGTGGGGAGGTTTCTGGAGTGCAGCAGCAGCAGTGGGGGAGGCCAGGGGAGGCGGGTGCTCTGCACAGCTGGGAGTGGGCTGATGGCCAGGTCACAGAGGGGATGGAAAGAGAGACACATTCAGAAGGCTGGAACGAGCAGGTTGAGTTTCTTCAACTGGGGAAGGTAATGAAAGTTCCTGGGCTGATAGTGCCAGTAAAGAAGGGAGGGAAGAGAGTTGCTCTCTTCCACTTCTTTTTAGGGTGTCTCACTCAGGAGGCCTGATTTTCTTCTATTTCGATGTAGTTTGTTGTTTTTGTGTTCTAATGCTGCATAAGGGCAGTGGCCACAAAATGTTGAGGAAGATCTGAGGGGAAAGGGGTGGTTTTGAACATCATAGACAATTATTTTCTGGTTCAGCTATTACAGAAACTGCAAAATTGCCTTGGGGTGGGTCCAGGGGCAGTGCAGGTAACCATAACATTTAGAACACAGCCTGCTGTGTACTAAATTGCATTTCTGAAACGATACACTTTAAAAAGACGTGGGTGACAGAAAGTAGCTACAATAGAGGTTGGCCAAAAAGAAAGCAGAGGGTGAAGGAGGAAAGGAGTAAAAATACTTGAGGGTGCCAAAGACAGTTTTCAGGTAGGAAAACAGAGAGAGAGACCTGCACACTTACTATAGCCTTTCTGTAGAGCTATAAAAAACCACTCTGGAGATGCTATGATACCTTTTGATGGAGCTGGTTTCTTTATCTTGTTTTGTGTAATGTTTTCTTCCAAAGGTATTGCCTGCTCAGATCTATGTTTAGGCAGACTCTGACACAGTAAGGCATGTGTGGATGAAGCACACCAAGACCACTAAAGGGCTGGAGCATGTGATGTGTGAAGAGTCTTCAGGGAATTGCTTTGATAAGTCACAAGAGAAGGCTCAAGATGGAGGAGTCCTTATTTCTGTCTCTAACTCTGATCAGGGGATACAGAAGAAAAGATATAGCCAGACCATGCTCAAAGGTGCAATGACTGGACAAGTGGCATACATAAAATTCTGACTGCATTCTGGTTACAAGGAAACTAATTTTTTAATCAGAAGGCTGGTCAAACTCTTTAAGAGAATTCCAGAGGCTGTTCAACCTTTATCCCTAAAGGTATTCAGAACTCACCTGGTAAAGCCATGACCCACCTGATCTAGTTGGATCCATTTAAAACAATACCAGGATTAAATGACCTCCAGAGGCTTCTTCCAACCTGATTTATTCTGCACTTTATGGACTAAACAATTATCTTCTGTTTAGTTTCCACAACACCTCTTATAATATTGATAGCTTCAGTTAAAACAAGGAACTTTTCCCCATTAAACAGCTTTTAGTGTTCTTCGCAGAAATATCCTCTGAAAAATTTTCTTTTGTCTTTATTTTTAAACTTGTTGTAGACAAGCTGTCTTGACATACACAGCTGAACTGGAGAAACAAGAACATAATGATGCTGACTTGGATATGATTGGGATGGTAACATAACCATCCTCACCAGAACACTCAGATCAGAGCCTGAATAAACATATTCTTTAAAAGAAAAATGAAGAAATTATGCAACATCTTCTACAGTTCAAAGGTTTTTCTCTAGAGCATGAAAAGAACACTATTATTTTTTCTTAAAACTAATCACACTTTAGTAAAAGGACATTTTTTGCATTAGTAAGGAAGAACTGTAAATCTTTATCACAGGAGTGTGACTGCCTTCAAGCAAGACAGCTGCACTCGGACAGCACTAACTCTCAGATGTTGATTCAAGCGGTCTTTGTCTTCCAATAATGAAAGTTTTTGTAGTCCTGTGCAGAGTAAGCAATAAATAAATCTGCATGTTTGGGGTTCTTGTTTGCCATGAAGGCCTTCTCCAGGCCATAAACACTGACTCCCCACAGAATTTCACACTTGAAACAGCTGGTACTCATCAAGTATAGCATTCTTGAGTAATTAGAGCAGTGAGGAGGTGGTGACTACTGATTCTTTAACACACAACTATACACATACATTCAAGCACAGCTTCTCAACAGCCACTTGTGCACCAGGAGCCCTAATTCTCATAAAACACTCTTGGGCTAAAGTTCAACTCTCTAAGTGAGCTGCACATCTGAACTGTGGGCTGGATGGCAGCTGATGGATCAGAAGAATCAAATTAAAAAGAGCACAGATGAGAAAAATGTTGAAGGATGAATTTCCTCCAGTTACAAGAACATGTCTTCTCATCAAATGGACAAAATTAAAAAGCACACATGAGGTTTGCCATTCAAATTCTAAATACTGATAACCTACTCTCTTCACTTGTTTACAGACAAACATAGTTTCACCTCATTATCGTAAGTACAAGACATTACTCAATGTTTTTTTGGAAACTCCTAAGGATTTTGTCCTTCTTCAGCTCATTCTTGACCTTTGTATTAATGCTCTAGCTGGTCTCAATACTTACTAGCTTGGGAAGAATATAATCATTAGGTTTAGTGGTAGCACAATTTTTCTTTTAGTTTATTCAAACTTCGTTAAGTAAGTAATTAACAATCCTGGTGTTGAATTCCTGCTAGTTTTAGAATATGAATTCCTTATCCTGCTTTCTTTTGAATGTGGAACAAATAACATGTTTTCCTACTAGATTCTCCCTTAAATTGCTGATGAAGCAAGTCTCAAAAAGCACAACCTTAACCTCAGAGGCTGACGGGCTTTGTGTTCCAGGTGAATAACCGGACCATTAAATGGACTCCATCTTGTGAAATGTCCACTAGACTGTTTTTATATTTCCATGTGATGTGAATTTCGAGGTGCTTCTTTCACCTTGGCAGAGCAGGGAACAGAAATAATTTCAAAGTTTCAAAATTTCACAATTTTTTCTGGGTATCCAAAACCATTATACATTTATTAATTTTGTTGAATCTTTTAAAAGTGTAGTAACAACTAATAACTAGTAACATTGTAATGCATTTAGTAATACTATTAGAAATATTTTATATATTAGTGTTTATAGTAAAAATACATATAATTTGTCATACAAATCAGTGCCCATCTCATCCCAACAAACAGTACACACAACAGCAAACAGAATGTGAAGTTTTCAACCACAATGAGTTGCAGTAAAAATCCTGCCCTTGACTACTGAAGTCCGTCACCCAGGGGCAATGATACCTCCTGGGGAATCCTGCAGCAAAGGAGGATCATTATGATGAAGGATAGATGATAATGATGAAGGAGGTACCATTAAGATCTAAAGTACACACACACATACACACAACCTAAAACCTGAGCCAACAGACTGAACTCTCCTCCAATACTCTCTCTCCTCAGTTGGCAGATATTCTTATATTTCAGCTTTAAAACATAAATTTAGTACTTCTTTTATAAGGTGCCATATAAGTGTATGGAAAGGCTTTTAAAAGCTCCATTTACTTTACTGTGTGTTTGTACTACAGTAACACAAAATGCTCCACAAAAATCATGCCTGCCCTTGTGCAGGGTCCACCTGTTTCCCTCGCCTTCCTCCTCTGCCTTCTTGCCTCAAAGAGCTGACTGGCAGCCTCACAGGATGGGGCTGGAAGTCAATGGAAACATACCAAATAAACAGATTACAGTTCTCAGTTATTAGGCAAATACTTTCATTCCATGGCAGCTTTTGCTTCAGAAGAATGTTCATGTGGACTCTCACCTGAAGCTCAGTTGGGTAAAGTGTTCCTCCTTGAAATCAGCCAGATCCATTGCACTTTTATTTATTTGAAAAGCTTTTCTTTGCAGATGAGCAATGGTAGATATTAGCTAGAGTTCTTATTTCTATCCACAAGCTGGCAGTTCAGGAAGACAAGGAGCAAGTTCTGCCATTTCACAGTAGTTTTGTAGAGTACCCAGTGACAAAGCAGAAATTGCTTAGGGTTTAAACACCAAATGAGAAGACCACATAAGAACTACAGTTCTAAAAGTGGTTTTATCCTATCCACGATAAAGACAATTTGTTGTTTGAAGAAAATTCTCTGCATTTTGCATAATCAAGTAAAAATTCCCGTAGTACTGAGACATTTAAAAGTACAACAGAGCTTGCAAAGCTTGTCAATTGGAAGTAAATTCTTGTATTCAAAGATAGGGAGTGTTGAAAATGCTTTTTATTTTCAAATGAAAATTCCAAACTTTTGTTTGAAACCTATCAGCTCTTTAACTGACATGGTAAATGGGTCAAGTTATATAGGTTCTGAATATGTAAGATCATCTTGTTCCTAAAAGGCACTAAGTAAACCAGACCTGTTCAGCACCAGCACTGTCACAGGCAAATCTTGAGTTAAAACACCCTCATTTTTAATATTGATTCTCTCTTATGTTAAGAATGTACAAAGTTTCATAATTTTACAAAAACATTCCTTTACAATTCCTTGATTTAATCTCTTTGGCCTGTTTCACCTTTAAGAACTCTTCAGCTTGACAGACTGGATCCAGCTTTGGCTTTTAAGACACACTTTTCCATTCTGCGTGTCAGCCTTAATCCATTTGTCTGTGTCATCCCTTTGATTCATGTGACCTGGAAAAGAGAGTTTTGTTAGTTTAATTTGACACACACTAAAGATACTCCACATTGCCATCTTTCCCCAAGCTCCATGGAAGACAGCACAGTCTTTTGTTTGGTAGAATTTGTGTATTTTTAACAAATGCTTCTGACATTTCATTTGATACAGTTTTTTTGCGTTAATCTCATTCCCCATAATACATCATTACAATAAAGCTTTGGGTTTTATTCTATAGTAGTGTACTTTTTATTATGGGCTTCGAATATGTTGTGGTGGGCTATCCCTGGCTGGATGTCAGGTGCCCACCAAAGCTGTTCTCTCTCTCCCTCCTCAGATGGACAGGGAAGAGAAAATGTAACAAAAGGCACATGGGTTAAGATAAGGACAGGGAGAGATCAGAGACTAGTTACCATCACAGGCAAAACAGACTCAAGGTAAAAATCCTAATTTATTACCAATCTAATGAGAATAGGGTAATGAGAAATAAACCAAAATCTTAAAAAGCCTTCCCCCCACACACCTCCCTTCTTCCCAGGCGAACTTCACTCCCAAATTCTCTACCTCCTCCCCACCAGCAGCACAGGGGAATGGGGATTGTGGTCTGTTCATCATATGTTGTCTCTTCTGCTCCTTCCTCCATAGGGGGAAGAACTCACACTCTTCCCCTGCTCCAGTATGAGCTCTTTCATGGGTGGATATCTGCACTCCCATGGCCCTCCAGGGATTGCAGGGGCACACCTCCCTCACCATGGTCTGCAGGGGAATCTCTGCCCAGAGCACCTCCTCCCCCTGCTCCTGCTTCACTGACCCTGGTGTCTGCAGATTTGTTTCTCCCATGTATTCATCCTGACTTCTCTCTCTGGATGCCTTGGAGCTGGTGTTTGCTCAGCCAAACATGAGGGAAGCTTCTGGCATCTTCTCACAGAAGCCAAACCTGTAGCCTCCCCTACCAAAACCTTGCCACACAAACCCAATACATCCATCTACATGTACTGATTTGGTTTGAGATACGGTTAATTTTCTTCATAGTAGCTAGCATGGACCATGTTTTGGATTTGAACTGAAAATTATGTTGATAAAATATAGAATTTTTTACTGCTGGGTGGCCCTTGCACAGTGTCAAGGCCTTTTCTGGTTCTAATACTGCTGGGGGCACACAAGAAGCTGGGAGGAGACACAGCTGGAGCAGCTGATCCCAGCTGACCAAAAGCCCATTCCATACCCTACAGGATGATGTTCAGTATATAAAGGTAGTGGAAGGAGGAGAAGCAGGGGACATTCACAGTGATGGTGTTTGTCCTACCCAGTAATTGTCACATGTGATACAGACTTGCTTTCCTGGGGATAGCGGAACATTTGCCTGCCCTTGGAAAGTAGTGAAAGAATTCTTTGTTTTACTTTTTTGTGCGTCTTTATCTCAAGCCATGAGTCTTTTTACTTTTATTCTTCCTCTTCTCTCCCCCCCATCTCACTGGTGTGGAGTTAGTGAGAGGCTGCGTGGTGCTCAGTTGACAGCTGTGGTTAAACCGTGACACTACATGACATATTAATCTGGTTAAGTAATTTGAAAAATTTTCCTTGTTACTCTAAACATAGAAAAGAGATTGTCTAGATGACCAGACATGTTGCTACTATTACTGTTTTCTTTCTTTCTTACTGTTTTCTAAGATAATGGCCTAAAAAAACCTCAATGGACCCTGAGATGTCTGTTTTCTTACATTTCACATAACTTAGTATTCATAGTCATGCTCTGAAAAGCTCACTGTATAACATAGAAAAGTGTCCAACTTACTCTCATTTTACAATTAAGAAACTGAGGCCAGAGAACAAGTGATGTTCCAAATTAATGCAGAAGATTTGTGTCCAAACTGGGAAATAAACTAAGATCTCTAAAGTCCCAAATCAGTGCTTTTATCACAAGATCAACCTTCACTTGGGTTTATCTTTACAAATTATCATTTATTATTACTTTAATGTTTGCATGACTGAGTGAATTCTAAGTTTAGAACTAATCTGAGCCTGGAATAGTACAACAAATGACAGAGAAGCAGTTTCTGAACCAACTTTGCTGCTCTGACCTGTAACACTGCTCAAGTTAATTTCTGGCTGCAGCAAAAACAGTGGCAAGACTCCAACTGACATCACTGCATTGGTTTCCACAACTCAGGCCTGTGTGCCAGAACTTTTCAATAGTGTTTCAGTGCTCTGGTAGTTCTAAGTGGGATTCATTTCAGTTTATGGGCTAAACCCACAACAATTCACAACAGGCTGAGGCACTGTTTAGAAGCACAGTGTTTTCAGAGGAGTCCAACAGAGACAGAGTCACTTCAGTGTCTTTTGTTATCAGTCTACAACATGCCTTCAAGTACCAACACTAGGATGTCCTATTACAATTGCTGTGGGCATCAGTGACAGTCACACTCAGTGTCCATCCATATCATTCCTACTGTAAGGCAGAAGCCATGGATTTACTCACTATCTCATTACAGACTTAAATCTATGGTGAGCATCACCAAGTTGGACACATGTACTGTACTTGAAAACCATTAAAATCTGAAAATTCAGTTCAGAGCTTTCCCTAATCACTAATTTTCAGTAGTATTGTCTCAGAGAATGCACAAATGAAATAAAAACAGAATCTGTCTTTTGAGCATAGATGGCCCTTGGAACATTAGATCTCCCTTGGAACATTAGATCTGCTTGAATTTTAAACAGGAAACAGACTAGAGGTAGCAAAAAATTGAACAAAGGAGTGTAAAGGAAAATTTCAGCTGATTCTTTAACAAAGCTGTGAAACGCTGAAAACACAACTGCTCTTTCTAAAGAGAGAGGGCACAATAAATGCAGGGCAGATGTCTATTTCTAGCAATTGCATATTGGAGTGTTCGGTCCCAGTTCCTCTCTCTCATGTTCTCATGACTATGGCTTCTACTTGTGCACAAGAAACTAACAATGAAGCACAGAATCAGCGCTGTAAAAAGTTTCATGCACTCCTTAAACCCTCCTACGCCTTTGTTAAGAAGTTAAAGAGCTTAAGAAATACAGACACAAATTTACAAGAGCCATTTTAAAGTCCCAGTTGTTGTCTGAGCTCTGTTTCTCATTTTGTATTTGATATGTAAATGTCAAAAAATGTTTGGTTCCTTATACTTCTTTTGGAAATCTGCCTGTGAAGGGAATGCAGAAAATACGAAACCGCCTGCAGGAAAGCGAGTTTCAAGTTCCACTCTGTAGGAAAAGCTCTTCAAACTGTTTTAAGGTTATGAAGCCCATCACTAGTAGCAAGTTTTAAGATATTTAACTAGCTTTGTGTATGAGGCACTAAACAAGCAACAAGGTTTAGTTGGAGACCTTTTGATGGCCATTTAGGTCTTAACTGTACTCACTGCTTGTACTCTGAATACTGTGGGAACATAAGCGGATTTTTAGGATGGCTTTGCTAGCGTGATTAAATTGTAAAAGCAAACAGCCTGCTAGATCCAGAATGAGGGGGAAAAAAAAGATTTAATTTCAAAACCCACCAGTCAAGACAGCAGCACAATCTCAGGAGAAGACAGATACATCATTATGCTGAGTGGCCACCTTTCTGAGTCAATGTTCAGGAAAAGGCTGTTGTTTTTTTCCCCCCGACCATGTGTGGTGTCTAAAGGATGATAACACCTTTACAAAACTTAAATAGTCAGTGCTTGACTGTGTAACTTGCCTTCCTGGAGACTGGAGGAGTCTAAAGCTCTACTTTCATACCATAAAAGAAGAGGATCATATTTTAAATGTTGTTCACTTGTGGTGCTAGGAGTGTGGTATATATCAAAAAGGCTGTGAACAGCTTGAGTTGAATGCTAGCTGAAACCAATAAAAATCTGTAGGATAGCATCTCATCTAATGTGTTCAATAAAAGTTGGATGAACTTTCTATTTGACTTGAAGGAATGTAATCTTTTCCAGATAAAACCTGGGTCTTTGTTTATTATTTTTTAAGATATTGCTTAAGGATCAAGTCTTCACAGAAGGCAGTGTTTTGAGGGACACTGTAAAACAAAGCTCTTCTCACTCAATTCTAGTGGCCAAAAGTAAAAAAAACTGCTTCTAAGAAAGAAGGAAAGTTCTGAAGTGCCTTGAGAACAGAGAAAACAGGGAGGGACATGACAGCGGATAGTGTTACCCTTGGGATCAGAACAGTAACTCTGACTGCAACAGACCTAAGACAGCTGCACAGTGGGAGAGGGAACACTACGCTTGGGCAGCTGGTACATTTCAGAAAAAAAATAAGTTTCAGCAGACTGACATAATACAAGCTCTTTCCCTTATTTCCCTTTTAAAGGCAAGTTGCTTGCCTCACGTTATTCACTGCCCCTTCAGCTGTGTTTGTATTCAACCCTGGAATTCCAGGGAGCTAAAAACACAGATATTACCTTGGAATAAACAGTATAGAATTTCTGATAATGAAGACTCTTAAATACATCCACCCATAAAGCTTTGTGCATGATGTAGGAGACTCAGGCATTCAGCTCCCTCCTTGCATGCTGGCTTTGAAGCATCCCATAGGTCACTCTCTCAGTATTACTGTATGAGAAGCCACTGAATGAACAGTGAGAAATAAGTTATTCCTGATGGTAGGAAACATCTGTCTAAATTCCCTTTGTTCCAGAGGGCAGCATCAGGCAGATGTGAAAGTTGTAACATTTGAACACATGCCTGAGGTGAATGATTGTTGTAAGAAAGGTGCTTCTCACCACAACCAACCAGAACCAGGCAGGATGGTAAGATTTGAAATGTGTTATTAAGAAAAACCTGAAAAGTCAGAGATAGGACAGTGATGTCCATGTCCATCTTTTCAAAGGGATCTGGTAGTTAGACAGGATGACTCTGCGGAGACACAGGAAGTAGAAGGCCATGTAAGGAGTTTCCAGAGATCAAAAGAGTTACTGGATCAACCCATTAGGTAGAGGGACATTTTCTCAAGAGAAAATGAGTTAGAGAAGATAACAGGGGATTCCTCTCCAAACCCAGGACAGAGATCTGGGGGAAGGCATAAGTAAAGAGCCCTATTACCTGTGTGCATGGCCACCAGAAGTCATGGCTTAGAGGAACATTTCAGATGTGGCTTAGCAAAGCGCTTGTGCTATAGCAAGGATGGGATTTGTACCAAAACCTAAAGTTCCTGTTAACTGCTGCAATTGTTGTCATGATGGATAACATCGGGAAAAAGCATGTCTCAACTTCAGAGAAGACAATAACTCCAAAAAAAAATATGCCCTTTGTATGAAGACAGAAAAATACAAAGAGCCTGGTTTGCCTGCTTGAGAAAGGATGAACAGGGAGACACGATAACCTATGAAGTCAAACATCTCTGAGGAGCACCTGTGACATTGTGAGACTTTTACCAAGGAAACTCACACATGTGCTAAAAACCAGATGAAGTGACTACCAAAGTTAAAAGCTCACTGGACACAAAGCAGTTAAAGGGCATCATGTGAAAGGTTGCCACTAGATATGAACTTGGCACTAGAACTGTGGCCAGGGATGGAGAAACATCTGAAATCAGATTAGTCCATTGCATCACTCAGAGATGGAAGATTTACGTGCTTTATATTCCAGACAATTAGGTTTGGGAATTGATAGAATTATCCAAAGATCCAAAGATTACATTACACCAAGGATCCAAAGCAAGTCTCTACATGACTGCAAGACTTTTTCCAGTAAGCTTACAGTTGTCAACATACAAGTTAGCAACAGGAGTGGGCTGAATTGTGCCCACTAGCCATATTTCATTTAGTCCCCATCCACTCACATGCCTGATAACCTTTGTTACTGTGGAGTGGGTGGAAGCAGATGGTCAGATCAACATAAGACAACAGAAAACAGGGCTGAAAATAACCTGAGGATGCACTAAATTCAATCTGACATGCTCACCTGGTCTTTACAATCTGCAGTACTGACAGTCCTACTGCCTCACCAGACAAGTGCTAGCAGAGTCTACCTTACTATTTACCTAAGTTTCCTTTACTATAAGGTCAAATCATAATTTCTGGCTGTATTGCCAGTGGACAGAAAAATTTATTTCTCTGCAGCAACTTCTTGCGTACTAGAAAAATGCAACTTCTCTTCCCCCAGTCTTTTCTTTTTAGACAAAACCAACACTTTTCAGTCTTCTCCATTAATTGTGGTTTTAGGCCTCTGATCACCTGTTCTCCTTTAGAGACTCTACAGTTGTCCACATACTTCTTTGAAGTACAGTACTCAAACTGGACACATTCCACCAAAGCATTACTAATGCCATGTAAAGCCAAAGGATTATTCTGAGTCTTACAGAACAGTCATGTATACGATGTGTATTGTTTTCAACACTAACATTGCTATGTTTGTGGCCCTCTTGGGACCACACAGGTAATTGTTCCTACTTCGTACTTTGAACTTATAATAAATTTTTGGGAAAATGGGCTAAAAAGCATGTAAATCAAGATTATCAGAAGTTTCACCTTGACCTTCAACATGTTTACAAGCCCTTTGATGTAATAGTCTCCTGAGTTCCTTTTCTGCTTAAATATTTAACACTTTTTAACCTGCTACCCTTCCTTTTACTTACTTACTTCCTTTTACTTTACTTTCAATTATCTCTACAGGTTTCTTAAACCAGCTGATTTAAGAATACAGGCAGACTTAGATATACAGAGAAGGCAAGACATTGAGAAGCAAGGGCTTCCCTAGTTGGTATTACTGGAATTACCCAAGCACTCTCAAAGTAGACACTCAAACAGTTTCACAGACGGAAGCAGGACCAGTGCTTAGCAAGAATTCTGTTTTCACAGCAGCTTTAATTATATCATACATACAATTTCTAAGAGTGCCTACTGATGTCAGTGGAAACAGATGCATTGTCCTTGCAAATGACTTCAAAGAGTCAACTCCCTGTCACTGCTCTCTAGTTCCTTCATTTTCTCAGCAAGCATCCTTTCATTTTCTGAAGGAGCAAAACACCTTTTCATACTCTCATCACTCTCTCTCAAGCACTCCCTCCAGATTTGCATCTTCTTGCTTTCACTAAATCCCACTCTATTCCTGGGCTACCTTGCAAACCCCTGGATGCAACTCCTTGAGAGATTGTAGTATACTGGCTTTTCCCTCAGTGTGGAAGTGGGGGCCATGCAGCCCAGTACATGATAACAGCTGTAACAGCACTGGGGAAGGTTTTCCTGGAGCAAGTGATAGACTAAGTGCATGTTCACCTAAGTCACAGTACTCTACCCTGTCTTCTCACTGGACAGCCTTCCCTCTAACATCTTCACAATATTCCCAGAGGCAAGTAAAGCTTCCTGAAAGTAGACAATTCTTGTGTTATCTGCATGAGAACTGGCTGGTTTCTGGAAAAGTCATCTATTTATAAACTAACATTTGAACTCAGAAGCATAAAAAACCTAAACTGCCACGCTCTTGTGACACAGTTTTGATCCACTTGGCAAAACCCCTCTTCATTCTCTATTTTACATTTCTTCAGTCACAGCAGCAGGACAGCTATGGACCTCCTACCTGAAACTTCAACAGTGGATAAAGTTCTCATGATATAGAAATAGTATTAAATGATTTTTAATTATTTGAGAATCTACTTGAACAAGAAAATGATCAAATATCAACTTTAAAAAGAGATTATTAAGAGCAAGGGCACAAGTACTTTGCCTGCAGAAAGAATACACCATTCCCAAGGGATAAGGCAAAGAGAAAGAGAAGCAGAAAACATCTCTCTTGCCATGCCAAAGGAATGGTACTGACATGGCAAAGAAGGAGGAAGGCACTGTCTTCAAGATGGTAAGGAAAGGAGCAAAACATATTTTAAAACCAACTACTTCTTCCCTCTTCAGGTTTGTTGCTTCTGACTGACAAATGAAGAACAGGAAAGATGGTTACATGATGTGAGAAAAGACTCAAAGATAACTGCTAGGTATAATGACTGATGAAGATACATTACTTCAGGACAGCACTAGTTTAGCTGAATTGTATCTTGCAGAAAATGCATTTGAGGGTCTATTTTTCATTCTCTTGTACTACCATCAATTTTGATCCACATTTAATAAATATGTTGTGTAATGCTGTAACTTCTTTGAGTAACTGAGAATCATTGGCCTAATGCTGTTGCCTTTGCATAATTCTTGATGATTTCTCTGCCTTTGGGACATGTGTACTTGAGAGTTAACTAATCAGAGCTGCTTTTGGCCTCAACTGCCAAGATCATTTCTATACAGAATGGTGGGTTGAAAAATTGCATCTGCTTCAGGGATGACTGTCCTATATAAACACTGACTGAGTTGTGAAACGAGAAAAGTCATTCAGCTGTGTATGTTTGAAGCACCACTCTTATCTTTAATGTTGCCAAAGTAAAAAGATGATTGACTAGCCAGCAGTCCTCATTCACTGGAAGAAGTCTTGTTTTACTGCTGAGGTGATTCATGCCATAGAACCTTGCTAGAATCAGGGGTCCTTTCACAGGTTTCTAGCCCAGGAATTTCTAATCACGGTTTTTAAAGAAGTTATGTTTAATAACCACTAGTAAATTTAAGAGCTAGTTACCATTCCTTGGCAGGAAGAGATATATAAACAGGCTATGTATTAAAATTATGTAATTACACTTCTAACATTTCCTGACTTCAAGATTAAATGACTTACATGGGGGAGGACAGGATTTTTTTGTGCACATTTTCTTAGGTTTATAACCAAAGCAAAATTCAAAGCTTCACCCAATCTGCTGTCGTATCAGGTCACATTGACATAACACATTAAAACAAAGCTGGAGCCTTCAGACACATTTCATTAGTGTCTCCTCTAGAGCAAACTGTGTCATTGGTAAAAGCAACAGCTTTAACTTCTAGATAGACACATCTGGAGAGGGGGAGAGAAACACACACCCTGACAGTGACTGTACAACTGTTTTCTCAAGCAGGAAACAGCAAGGCTTGGAATTCTGAGTTCAATTTTAAATGCATTAGAAGAATGCTTCCAATAATTGCAAGTATCTTTCCATCTACTCTATTCCTCCAACTGCAGCTTCTTCTGCTCTTTATCTAGTTAACCCCTTCTCACAATTTCTCTGCCTATCCTGCACTACTGTACATTTATAAGTATGTCATATACTCCTTCTATTTCTCCTCTCGGAGACAGAGAAAACTTTTTATTATATTGTTAATAGACATTCCTAGGCAATCTATTATATGTGACTGTCTAAGCCAACAAAGCAATGGGTCAAATTCAGCTCTGGACTACCTCCACAAATCCACTGGAATAATGCTGAGGAAGAATTTGGCTTTAAGACTTTTGATTACATTCACAAGTCATTTACCAATCAAAATTTAGAAGTCATCTAGTCACATGGGGAGTACAATGGCACAAGCAAACATTTGTGCATGAAAAAGCAGCCGCCAAGAGCAATAAACTAATAAAGAGATGTAGATGCCTTTGACCAAGGCCAGACAGACATTTATTGGAAGCCAACATTAGTGAGCCTTACCACTTATAGTTACGTGATCGTCTTTGGAGGCACTCTCTGTTTCTTTCAACTGGATCTCTGAGCTCACATCAACTTTTCTTCCAGATAATTCTAGATAGGCTTTGAGAGAGGCAGGTACCTTGACTGTAATTGAACCTGGTATAAATTAAAGTGAAAGCTAGTTAGCTTAACACTGAGATCAAAGCATGAAACAGGCAATTATTTCACTAACTTGTATCAAATCATGGTTGTGTTGGTTTGGGTTTTTTCAAAGTCTTCAGACAGTAACGTCTTTTTTTTGTCACTGAAAGGACAGGTGAAGGGATCTTCATTTATCATAAACAGAGCACTGTATGTCACACATAAAAAATGGTGTCACAGTATTTTCTTCACAAACATGAAAATAAACACTGACATACCCTGCTACCAATGGCTCTTGGTAGGGGATCTTATTAGAGGAATGTTCAAGGGAAGCAAATTAATAGATCTCATAGGTACTATGACTGTAGTTTCACCTTCTAGTTACATTTTACACTCCTGAGCAAGGACAGGGACCAGATGTGACAAATAATCCAGACACTGCATGGTACATGAGAAAGAACTGCTCATCTGGGAAAATGAGATGCTGCTCAAGTACTGTGAACATCAGTGATTGTCTTTGATTACTGCTCAGGGCCAGCTGCTCACATCCTCCAACAGATGCAGTCTCAAAAGTGACTTAACCAGTTTAGACTATGTATCACTAAAATGTAAACTTCTAGCAAAATTGCAGCACTGCTGGCCTGAATAATTCTATCTTTGAGATTAAAACCAGAAATTCTGATTTTTGTTTCCCATAAATATGTGCTTCTATGCACCAGATCAAAGGCAGATCCCAGGACCCCAACCTGCCCAAATTAGTCATGTTTGAAATTACTCAGTCATAAAGTTTGGAAGCTGTATCCTACACATTACATCAAAAACCTAGTAAAACTCAGAATACCCTTTCTTTATATGTGTTCCTTAGTTTTTGCCCAATTCCAACACTCACTTTAGAAAAACATACAAATGTTTCTTGACATACAACCCAAAAGTGGAAGCAGAACACGGTAAGAAAAGTGATTTTTTTAACAGCTAAGCATCATCAGAAAGCAACCCTAGCAGTGCAATTTAAATTTAGCAGAATCACTTGCCTTTGACAGTCCTGATGAACAAGTAACTGTCAGAATATTTTGAGCCTACATTGTGCTGGATACACAAAAGCCTCAGGATAAGAAAGGGAAAAGGTCTTCATCTTTGGGTCCTCCTTGGCTCCTTGGTGATGTGACTCATAAAATCCAACACACATGCAAATAATTAATCACAAATGGGACATTTTCTACACTGCAGCTGTCAGCAGTTACTATGAATTTGCAGGGCAAAGAAAAACAGAACTTCAACTTTGCCTTTACTAAACTGTGCTGCCAGAAGAGATGTCAATATTTTGAAAATAAAATAATTAGCATTTATTAAATACATTTCTTTTTGCCACTAACTCAAAGAGGCATTAACTTAGCAATGAGCTATTCAAAAGGTAACCAAGAAATAACACAAAAATAAATTTCTTTGCACTAATGAAACCAAAATAGCTTGTGCAGAAGGACACAAGTGATTTCAGTGCATTGCTATCATCAGCCCCATTCTGAATAAATGCTAGATTTTAATAGGGCAGAGGCACAGTCTCATTGAAGACAGAAGTGTATCAAATAACATGTTCATTTAAACCACCTGAAGTGCCTGACATGATGTTAACATCAAGTATAAAAAGGCTGTAGTGTGGCTTTTTTCATTTGTCTGTTTCAAAACTAGGAGTAACAAGATGTATTCAAGGCTTTGTAATTTACAGTATCGTACATTCTAAATGGCAAAACTACGAATTCAATTTTAGGTGTGAACTTTTAGTGAGTAAAGGGGAGGGAAAAAAAAAAGGAAAACTGGTAGGGTAAGGCTCTCTCATCTATGTTTTTCTGCCTTCAAATTTTCATAGTGGGATATTTCACTCAGGAGGCAGGAAAAATAAATGTGTGTGTGTGTCAGTTATCACTCTGCACCTGAAGCATTATGGAGTAAACTGCTCAAGGCAAATGAACACTGTCATCCAAGTCAACTCAGCAGAATTCTGCTGGGTATATTGCCAGAGGGAAAAAAAATAAATTGAAACGCATAAATTTTTTTTAATCCATCTTAAGTATCATTGCCCCTTACAGAGATTACTGTATTTATAGACATCTTCTAATAATGGGGTAAAAGAATGTTGATAACTAACGATCATAAACTATTTTTTTACAAACAGATAAAGATCCCCCAAACTCTTATGCCCATATCTTTTACATCAAAAGCTGCTACAAAAAATACTTGGTTTAGTTTGCTAACCTTTCTGGGATTTCAGATCCACTTTTCTTAGTTGACTGACATAAACATCTATTGTCCCATGGTATGTAGAAGCTTTTAGACTTCCATCTGATGAATCTAAAAACAAAACAAACAAACAAAAAGAAAATGAAAAAGAACTTGTGTATCATCCACCCTTTAAAAACAAATATTTGCCAGAATCTTTTTTTATACTTTGAACTGATTTTTGTCAATTCTTCTGTGTTTGAGGAGTAGTATATTAATTTAATGAATGTCAGACTTCGCTTGGAAAAAGAGGCTTCTGAAAAAACTTATCTCTCCAGTCCAGGACTGGGAAATACACTGGTCATAAGGCCACAGCCCTGCAGTTGTTCTACATCTACAAGACCTCTACTACACTGCTCATCTTTCTACAAAGATATATTTATCTTTGTGTGAATTTCAAGTACAAAATTTGAATGCTAAGATCTATTCCAGTTTCCAAAAGAGCTCACTTGCTCAGACTCTGTGCAGGGAGGACTTTATCCCATGCAAAAAACAAGTAGTTGTGTACAGGCTTTGTAAAGCCTCATTCACTACATCTGAATTTTAGACAAATGTTTGAGATCACCATTGCACTTTAATATACACAGGAACACAGCATAGGGAGGCCTACATTTCCTTTAATATATTATTAGCTGGAATTAATGATCACAAAGTTCTGTTTTTATAAACAGAAAGTCTTTAAGAAACTTTTAATTGTACACTTGAGTAGCCTTTAATTATTTGCAATGTATTCAATTTCTAAATAGACTTTAACAAGATTGTAGCAAAGTCCCAAAGAATTAACTTACAAACTATTGCACTGACCCCTAGCTAATAAAAATTGCGGAGAAATTATGAAGAAACTCTAGAGAAGCACAAAAAAATTGTATTTGTAGACAAGCAAAAGGCAGTCAGTGAAATATTTTTAGAGACCATGCTAGAAATTGAAGTATTGGCAAAAAAACTCTTGAAATACTGATAGGGACTGGTTTCTGGATGTGCATAGAAAACCCACAGTCAAACATTCAGAAGTACCTAAAATAACAAAATCAAACTCAAAGAAAACTTTCCAGTTTAAATAGTAAAAGCATTTAAGAGAGACTGAATCTGATTAATCATAACAAGGATGTCTCACATTAATACCTTACACTTGCCATACAACTTTAGCTCTAAGCAAACTCATCTGGAGCTTTTCTGATCTCAGATTTTGAGCACAGAGACCAAAGATCAGTGCATGGTTTACAACAGCAAAAACATGGAAAAGGATTATTATCCTACAGCTAAAGCTGATTTCTTTGGAGGGGAAAGTAGTTAAAAAAAGGCATTTCATCCATATTTAATCAGGGAGAAAATGAGACCAGCTATGTCTAAAAGGGAAACACTGACAACTAGAATGTGAAGGGATCTGCCATCTCAAGACTTTATGTTAAAGAAGGACTGCCTCAAATTTGAAAAAAAAAAACAAAAACAAACTTCATTAATAGGAAAAAAGAAAATGGATTAAAAAATAATAAATACAAGATGATATAACAAAAAAGTGCCCAAATTTAAATTAATAAATATTTCAACAACAAAAATATTAAGTGTCACAGGCTGGGAGGACCAAACAAAAAATAATACTGCAGACAATATATATTTTACAGTTACAACAGAACAAGCCTAAGGCAATTTATTTTTAAATATATACCCAGTGTTAGCTGAGATCAATGTGAACAATTGAAGGTAAAAACATGGAAAAATTGTAGTTTGAATTCAGTTTGCCAAGCACTTATAGCTCAAGGGGAAAAACAAGGATAAATCCTTCTACTGGGAATAGAACAGATAGTCACTCTTGAGCAGCTTCAGCTGTTTAAGAATTTACTAGTACTAGAGAAAAAAAGAAAAAGGAAAAAAAGGCAGTGAAGCAAGACATCCTTGACAAAGCCTTTCTTAGGTTTAATGAAAAATAAATACAGCTTGAAGAATAAGATCTAATTCACATGACTTGAGAAAGACCATACAATTAAAGACCAGTGAAAGGCCTACCAAGGTAACATTTAGTATCAATTCTTCCTTCATCAGCCAAATACTAAAGCAAGGATTAAACACAAGTGATCTTTCCTTAAATATAAGTAAAAACATACTTTTCCCAATATCACAAAAGAAATTACCTTGTTCATGGTAAGATCAGTGAAAACTGATCTCAAAAGGAAAACACAAAATTATGATTTTATTAAAGATTGGATAAAGTATAAAATTCCAACATATCTGAAAGTGTGATGAAGGCTTAATTCCTGTTTAACTGACTATCTTATTGATAGTTATTAACTAACAATTGCTTATTGACAGAAGACTGGCAAATTTTCTTGTTTTAGTTCACTGTTTTAAAATCATCACATGAAAAATATTGTGAGAAACTGAAAGGTATTCACTAAATAGACTAATTGTACATACTACTGAAAAATCCTTAGCAGTCCTGACCACAGCCACCATGTAGACCTGGCAAAACAAATGATGTAACACACAAAGCAAAGAAATCTCTCAGGAAAACAATTCCTTAGCTAAACAAGTTGTCCAGACTACCCTTTTACCTCTTAATGATCCATTTCCTACCTCAACTTTAAAGTTCTATCATTGGTTTTAAAGGCCATAGACTCTTTTTGATAAATTATTCTGTCCCTTCCCCCAAAAAACCTAAAGCAAACCAACCTCCTGCTTTGTCTAGTTCAGAGAAAAGGAGGCTGAGGTGTGACTTCATTGCTCTCTGCAGCTTCCTGAGGAAAGGATACAGAGAGGGAGGTGCTGAGCTCTTCTCCATGGTGTCCAGTGACAGGACTCATGGCAAAGGTTCAAAGGTGTGCCAGGGAAATTTAGACTGAACATGAGGAAGTATTTCTTTTCCAAGAGAGTGGTGAAGCACTTGAACAGGCTTCCTAGAGATGTGATTGATGTCCCAAACCTGTCAGTGTTTTAGAGGCATTTGAACAATGTCCTTAACAGCACATTTCTACTTTTGGTCAGGCAGTTGGACTGGATGATCCTTGTAAGTCCCTTCCAACTGAAATAGCCTATTCTATTCTAAGAGGAAAGAAACCCCCACTTGTTCCTCCAAATACAATATAAACTCAAGTACTATTGTAACAACATCCAGAATTTTCAGCACCTGCGATATGAGATGCTATAAAACATACATCATGTAACATCACCAAAGTTGTTTCTTGCTAATAGAACACATACAGAAGTAAAACAGTGTATTCTTTCAAGCTGCAAGAAAAATGCTAGTGTTCTCAGGCAGCAGCTGCTTTTCCTATATGTTCCAGTTTTTGGAAGCAATTTCTCCAGGACTTAATGCCATATAATCTACATTCAAACGGACACGAAGAGTGGGAATGCGAACACAGTAACAAAATCTGATGATAAAACCAAGTCATAACTTAGTAGATATGAACTCATAATGGACTACTTTTTTAAACTTTTATTTTTCATAACCCAACACCTGAGGGACAAGAAAGATGCTGCTGGAAAGCAGCACCTTGAATATAGCATAACGTGGAAGAAAGCATGGGAACAACAGTGGGAAAAAGTGCAGATATGTCAGCAGCAGAATAAAGGAGGCCAGGTTCTGAGACACAAGGTTGGAAGATGAAGGACACTTAAAATGAGAGCCAGAGCATTAACATACTTCAAGCAGATGGCAAAAATGAGATCAATAAAACTCATTACTACTAAGGGACAAGCATGTGCACAGAATGATTTTTTTAAACTACTCAAGTACATTAAATTACTTTAATGGAATTAAGAAGTGAGGGCTTTAATTTTAGAATTCCCTGGATTACGTAGCAAAAACTGAATCCTCAAGACACATCTCACAGATGCAGTATTACTTCTAAATACAGTAAGCTGTTTATAATTTTATTTTTCAATTATCCAAAGCTGTTTTAAACACTACAATTTTTTTCCGTTATTGATTCCCTTCATTAAATAAAATATTGGTGTTTTGTCTCAGTACTTTACCGTGAGGGTGGTGAGATACTGGAACACGCTGTCCAGGGAGGTTGTGGATGCCTTCACAACCAGGGAGGTTGTGGCAGTGTTCAAGGCCAGGTTGGATTAGGCTCTCAGCAATCTGGTCTAATGGGAGGTGTCCCTGCCCATGGTGGTGGGGGTCCTTTCTGACCCTTAATATTCTACACTAGAGAGTTGTCTTATGACATTACAGATCTCAGGACGCTTCAGTTCACTTTCATGTCAGGATTGTACTCAAAAGTTCATCTTTGAGAAAGTTGAAATGTTCTTAATTACTGGGTTTTGGTTGATTAAGACAACGAACATCACAGCAAGTCACTGAAGCCTTCAAGTTGTCTAGACTGGTTTACTGAAGACAAAAATTAGCAGAATAAGGCCAAGTGACACTGACATACTTGTAAAAAAATAATTTTAATTTCTGTGAGCTTAATATAGTTTTCCTTTCCATACTAAGTCCTTGCTGCCCATAAACTGGTCAAGGTTGTTTACTCTCCTCTGAAATGAAACAGCCACCGTAAGTTTTATCATTTTTGACTATACCAAACACAGAAGATTAATTTCTTGAATGCATAATTGGGTTAAACACAAGTAATCCAGTAAGAAAAAGCAATGGGTTTTTTGAGCTGGTAGGGGAAAACTTGGACTGGCAGCAGAATAGAGAATTCATAATTAGACCATACCAATAGCTTGGAGAAATAAACAAATTCTAGCAGGAATGAATGTGAGCCAGCAGTGTGCCCTGGCAGAAAATAAGTGCAACAGTCTCCTTGGCAGTATTACCTGGAGCACAGCCAGTGTATAATGGGAAGGGATTATCCCCCTCCACTCCACACTTATTAGACTACACCCAGAATACACCAAGCAGTGCTGGGGCATCCAAAAGAAGGGAGACATCAATGACTGGAGTGAAGTCAGAAGAGAAGCACCAAGATAAGTCAGGGCATGGGACACTTTTCCCTTCAGCAGAGGGATGAGGGCAGGAGAACACACTGCTCAGGACCTGACAGCAGACCCTGGTATCTGAGGAGGTGGCAGGGTGACAACCCCAGGCTCCTCAGAGGGATAAAGCACAAGAGGCAACAGATACAAGCTGAGGAGTTTCAGCCTGAAAATCTTTTTCACCCTGAGGACAGTCAAGCAGTGGCACAGGTTGCCCAATGGGGCTGTACAATCTGAGTCCTTGGAGGTTTTCAAGGGCACAGGATAAAGCCCTGAGCAACCTCACAGCTGGCACAGCTTTGAGCAGGAGGTTGAGGTTGGAGATTAGATACTGCTTGAGCAGGGGGGTGGGATAAGATGACCTCCAGAACTCCCTTCCAACCTCAACAATTCTATGATTCTGCAACTTTCTGATGTTCCTTCCAACCTAAGTATTCCTACAAATTTGTTGAATAAAAATATAAAAAGATGAAGCTATTTCTAAAATCAAAACACTCTTATTTTCTAGGATAATTCAGATTTCTAATTACTATTTTAAGTAGTAACTTAAATTCAAAGGAAGAATAGGCCTGGTTATTTTAAAGTAAGAAGTTATTCAAAACCCTTTGAACATTTGTTAGAAGTAGGAAGTTCTAGTATAGGGCTGGAAAAACAATTTTTTAGTGACTAACAGTGTTCACAGGATAGAAAAAAGATGGAATAATCCCTACTTTCATAATTTCACAGTGTCAGTGTGATACACTGCCACATGCCAGACAGTTAAAATCAGACTGAATTTTAGATAACATTTTCAAAAAATAAAAATATATTTACACAAACAAGTAACAGTAAAAAAATCCCTAAATCAAACTATTCTACAAAAATTAAAAGCAGAAAATTAAAGAGTGAGAAACAACAGCCTCAGTTACCTGCTTTAATGCAGAATTATAAAACATTAAGAAACTGTAAATAGTAACTTGTATTTTCCCCAAAATACTTAAAAAAAAGTTAAGCACTGCCAACTCAAGTTTGACTTGTAAATAAATCTCTCAAAAACAAGGATACATGCAAAAAACGTAGAGATTAGTGCATTTTTTCAGATAACTGATAAAATTCTTCCTCCAGTGAAATAGATAAATACAACCTATAAGAACCCAAGCAAGGAAACTGGAAGATATGAGTTGTTCTTCCTGTTTCTATCAGCAAATCCCTGTCAGGTCTCTGGCAATTCAGCAAGACATCTTGTGATGTAAATTTTTCATGCACAAAAGCCTTTCAGTTAAAGCGTTTTACATTTTCTTTCTTATGTTTTTAGAGTTGAACCTTTGTATCTCAAAGTCTTTTACCTTTGGAAAAATCCATAAAAATAATAAAGGATGTTTAGTGCTCTTTAGGAAAAGATTAAGTCTAACTAATGCTTTCAGAACTGAAATCTGAAAAATAAGGTTTCTTCCAACTGTAAGATGTGTCTTAATGTTTAAGCTGAACCTGGTTAGTTAAGGAAAATAATCATCATCTGTTGGTGGAAAAAGCTACTCTTGTGTTAAGAGACCTTTATTTCACCACACTTCATACTCTATGAGTTTATTTAAGAGAAGGAAAAACAGACTAGCAAGCTCAAATTAATTCTGTGGTTTAATGACTAACTCATAAGAATGTGTAGTGCAGTCATTCTCTAATAATGTTAATGTAGAGCACTTAGAAACAGGAGAAGAGTTTTAACAGTACAGATTGTCCCTGAACAATGCTTGATGAGTGACTACAGCTAACACTACTAGCAGAAACTTTTGAGATTTGGGCCTGTAATCAAGTTTACTGACAGAAGGGGAAATCTTTCTACTGACACTCAGAAGCCCTTGTCCACAATTCTGTTACTTCAATTTCCTGCCACAGCAATAATCAGAATTCGAGTTTCTCACTTTTGTGTTTATGTGCTAAAAAAATGCACTGATATAATGTATGCCATAATTGCTAACTCTTGAATTATCCTGTTGCATAAATGCCCAAGGTCCCAAAAGAAAGAGCTCTTCTTCATTTCTGAAGGAAAAATGATTCACAGAATAGTTTGGAATTGTTGAAATATCACAAGCTTTCCCCCCCACCCTGCCCCTGAATATGTAATACATCGATGATTATTACTTCCTGATATAAAAATTAAACATAGCTGATCATTAGTATCAACAAATGTAAGACAGAGAACTAAGATAAAGGCACAACTGCATTTGATGTACACCTAGACTCAATCTAAGTCGTGCAAAGCCCAGCTAGTGTTGGAGAACAAAAGTGAGGCAGTGTGCCTTGACCAACTACAAAAGGCTGACAGCCACGTTTGGATCTTGTTCAGCTACACAGCTATCAGAGCTACTCCTGAAAAGAGGGCAAAAAAAAAATCTGTGCAAAATCACCTCTTTTTTACTGTGAACATTTAATTTTTAGAAAGTAAAAGGGAAGAGAAGATTGAGAGAGAGATTATAGAACCTACCTACTGTGATACTCCCTGCTTTGGTCTGAAGGTTGGTGTTACCTATTATGAAAAGAAAAAGGGGGAAAATGTTAAAAACATTATTTAAACCTATTTATAATCTATTTATTTTCAATATTATTGCTTTACAAAGATCTCAGGACATCTGGGTAACATTGAAGTGATTCCAGACAAGAAAAACACTGAGTAAAGATAGACACAGCCTGGATGTGAGTGAGAAAAAAGCAGAGAGGCATTGCAAGCTCATGCACAGTATTTCCTTATTTTATTTGGGGTGATTTTTGGTTTTTAGTCGCTCTGATGCTTTCAACAGCAACAGCACTATGGATCATTGGAGTAGTTCAATAGGATGAGTAACATACAGTTTCTCTTTTCCACTTTTATATATGTATACCCCTCTCTGCACCAAAGGGCATTTTGTGCTTTGTCTTCAAAGGCTGCTTCTTGGACCCACTGAACCTACACCCTCCAAACTTATGTACACGATGACCTTTGCTCAATTCTTTCCATTTACTTTAGTGAGGTCTGAGTATGTTGGACAAACCAGAGAACACCAAACAAAGTGTGTAAGGCACGATATGCAGAATCGTCTCCTACTGAACTTACATCCCCTTGAACAAGCATTGGTGTTTCAGCCTCAAATTTCAAAATATGTCTTTTTCCTCATTACCTGTATCATCAAAAGAATCCAGAAGGAGGACAGCTGTACCTCATAACAGAAAAACCATCTATACTACCAAGTCTAAAGCATAGAAACGACCACATTTCTATGTCTGTCTCACAGAAAATGCTTTAAATTAAAAACTAAGCCAGAACATGACATTCATGCCATTCTCTCATCCTCCCAGGAGGATGAGAGAATGAAGAATAAGGTCCAATTTAGGAATATACAGTACTCACAATTTTCAGATCTTTCCGAAGAGACCTTAAAAATTGCAAAAGGATCAAGCTCTGCCCTATCTTCTGTAATTACACAGTAGTAAACAACCATTAGGGCAGAGTGCATTCCACTGTATATGACCTGTATTTTTCTTAGTGGTTCATAGGCCAAAAGCTAGAAAAGCAGTCTATCATCAACAGTCTTAAATTCAATCTTTTCAAGCATGTATTGTACAAAATACTTGGGGGATCTGAAAATCAGAGCAGAAACAAAAGGATATTTCAGTGAACCTGAAATATGTTTGGCTTTACCCTTCACTGTTTCTAAAAGGCATGCCATAATTATCCCACCCTTTTCCCCACTTTATCATGACTAGTACTTAATTTTGTACAACCTACAAAAAGACCTAGAATTTTGTCAGCCAGCAACTCCCATGGAGCTGAAGGTAGATTGAATTCTGCCGGCATATAGAACCCAGGTCTGCCCTTTGTTTTTCTGGGGGTTTTCGTTTTGAAGAGCAGGTCCTTGAAAAATATTAAACATGTAGAAATCAAATGCCTATTAAGTACAAACATATGGCAGATACAACTGATGTTTGGCCACGTCAACACATTAGTGTGAAAAGCTCACTTCAAACATTTAGCTAGAACAAAAGCTGATTTAAAGGCAGACAGTCATGTCCTGTTGTGACCTGTACTGTCTACAGAGAGTGCACAGAAGGGCAGTTTTGGTCATGTAATTGTTCTGTGAAGGCCAACACTTAACTTAGGATTTTTAAGTTAGGCAAATATTTCTTCTGTACATCAATGGCAAAGATGAAAGACCTGAGCAGAGGTAATTACTACCTCGATTATTACAAACAACTGACTTCAGCATTGTAGTACAATACTACAACATCTAAGATATAATGGTTTTAACAAAATATTGATGACAGAGGCTTAGTGCTTTGGGTTTTTTGTTGTTTCTGAAGAAAGTTGCATCTTGTATCATGTAAAAGCTTAGCTTCTCCATGAACACTGGAAGACTTCACACTACAGCATTGCAAGTCAGGATCAGCACAGGACCAGGGGCAAAAGATGGTTTTGGGGACAGAATTGAAGACAATTTTACACTGTTACTTCCATTCCTTCATTTTGTATGCACTCAAAGGGACAGGGTTATTATTGTGATGCACAAAAAAAATGGAAATAAACCATTATGCAGCTTTTTGCCACTTCAACTTTGCATTTTAAATTTGCATCAGACTAAAGGACAGACACACCTAAAAATGAATAAAAATAAAACTGGTTTCTACAATTCCATTTTATATATTGTGAAATGCAGAAACATAGGTGAAATACATGAAACACACTTTGGTGTATCAAAAGGTATCTTTTCAGGAGGGATTATTGAATACCAAGCTCAAGCATTTTACTGTACTACTTTGAAAGAATCACAGATTTTCTACTTTGTGTTATTCAGGTAATTGACAAGGTAAGGCAGCAGTATGTTCACCTTTTCCTATCTATAAATCAGCATGTAAATATATAAAGTAACTTCAATAACCATGTTTTCCAGCGTGGTTCTCTCAATAACGAAAGGGTTGCTAGATTATGGCAGAAGAAAAAGTCAAAAGTAAATATAACATTCTATGCAAGCTTTACTGATGTAAAACATTAAAAACTGAGTGCTGACTGCAAAGAAATTTTGGGCATTTGATCAACACCAGCTCCAGAATGAGACAGTAAAGAAAGTCAGCTGCTTACTGGGCTGTAAGATTAGGAGTATAGAGAGCAAATAAAGCCCTCTTGTGAGACTACATTTAGAATATTGCATCCAATTTTGGGCTCCCTAGTCAAGAAGGACACTGATGTACTTAAATGAGGCCAGAGAAGAGTATTGGAAGGATGAGGGCCCAGGCCATGCTACAGATGCTTATAGAGCTGGGTTTGTTTTGCTTTAAAAGGAAAAGGCTGAGGACGAATCTTCAACAACCTAATGGGAGGGTATAGAGAAGAAAAGACATTCTTCTCATGGCGATGCAGCGAGAAAGAAGAAGCAGCAAAAATGGATGTAAGTTGTTGTCATGGAAATTATGATTTAAAAAGGGTTTATTCCCACTAGAAGAATAATTGAGGACTAGAACAAGATGTCCAGAGAGGTCATGCAATCTCTGACCTTGAAAATATTCCAAGTTCAACCACACAAGGCCATAAGCAAGTTTGCTGTAACTGAGCTCACTTTACGCATTACTTTGGAGTAGATATCGAATTCCTTCAACTTAAATAACTTAACTTATAAAACACATTAACAGTTAGTCTCACTCAACCCAAGACTTTGGGACAGCTGCAAAGAGGGATTTCTGTTTCCTCCTGCGTGTCCCTTTGTAGCAAAGTTTCACTGTAGCATTACTGTCTCTTGGATAAAAGTAGATAAGAATCAGATTTCTTTTTCAAGCATCAACTCAAAAGCTCAATAGCACCTGACATCTGTTACATTTGAGAAGCTTATGAAAATGACTCAAAACTAATTTCTTCAATACAATGCATTACTTGTTTCATAAAAGTATGAAGCATGCAAACGAGCAACTTAGAAAGCTTGAGCACTGACAGTATTGCAATTGTTCAATTACAAACTCAGACAGGTATGTAAAGTTTGTGTTGCCCTACCTTCTGTTTTCTCAGGGCAAAAACACCAAAATCCAGCTTAGTTTCATGCACAGATGTGCAGGTGTGACTACATATCAGCATATTGTCAGCTATAGGGAAATTGTGGGTTGAGCTGCCCACGAAACAATCTGCCCAGAAGTTTACAATCAAAACAATTACTAAAATTGAGCTTATTGATGAGCAAAAACTGGAAGTGAAAGTGATAATTTCTAAATTTATATTAAGAATCTATCTTGTCTGCTAATACATGTGTTTGTGCATGCACTTTAAAAGCGTTTGCTTACTATTAAAACATGATTGATGACAATGATGTTTTGCAGAAAATGTTTTTCTGAAAAAAATAGACTCACCAAACAAACATTAATATGCAATTGTTTCTAAAAGAAACAGCTAAAAAAACTATAGGTGTTCCAGATCGACTTAGAACAGAGCTCATAAAAATAATCCTGAAGCAACACACGAAATGTCTGTTTGATTTGGATACAATTCTATTTGGTTTCACATTGTTCTTCAGCTAAATGACAAGGCATTACTAAGGAAGTAAGTCACTAGCTCCACAGTTATGATTTCATTTTTATACCAAGAAAATATAAATAAACTTTTGGATGTGCATATAGGCAGGAACAAGCTCACAAACTGAACACAGTATAACAATCTCATCTACACGTTAGGAAAAAGCAGTTTGTTTCTGCCTATGCAGACTAAAGCAAACTTTACCTAACAGGTTTAGAAAGCATTCTTACATTTATTATAAATGGACAGAGGAGTGGCTCCTTTAAGGAAGAGACAAAATTCATTTCTCAAGCAAGATGGCAACATAAAATTGCTTTGGTATTGAAGAAAATTGTTTACAAGACATATAGCTGAAAATATGGAACTCTGAGCTGAGTAATTTTCACTCTTTGTACATCCTCCAGTTTGTTTTACTCAGTGTTAAATCACAAGCACATTACAGCACAGTCAGAATTCAGTGGCAGATTTGTTAAATTAGAAAGCCACACTAGTTTCAAACCTCAGCTGCTGTTTAAATAAAAAATACTGTAGTTAGTTTTAGTTCTAGGGGAAGGGCATCAAAGGATGGGTAGATTAGAGACTTCTTCCCCAATTAAATAACAGAAAAACTGTCACCACTCTGTTAATATAAGATGCCAACACACACAGGCTATTTCTGCAAGAAACTTCTAATTACAATCATCTTCCATGATAGCTTAGTAGACACTGCAAGAGTTGCTTCTCCTATGAAGAAAGTAAAGGATGCGGAGAGGGAAAGAGAAGCCTCCTTACAACTTTTAATATAAAACTTTCATTGCTGAATTTTAAAATATTTTTATGTTCTTAATACATGTGACGTTTCTTTCCCAAAATACACCCTTTTTGCTATTCACAAGTGTGCTCATAAAATTGGTTTTAAAAATACAGTCTGCTAGGTGGCAAAAAAATCGGTCTTTAACAGAGAGAGAACTGTTTTGTTCATATACTGTCCACAGTTGATTCAGTGATAGTCTGTTGTATTAGTCCATTAGTTACTGTGAACTTTATGGACACCTTCAAAGCAGCTAAATTTGTGATAGATTTTCCTTCTTACCATGAACACTTCCCAGCATAATATCACCAGCTACTGAAGAGAGAGATGCTGATTCTGCATAGAGGTACTTAGTTTTCAGCAGCCCATCTTCAGTAGATATGTTGATGGTTGTCCCTTGCAGCTTCTCTATATTCACACTCTAAGAGAAATAAACTTAAATAAACATAATGGAAAACTTGTCATCAGAGCTTGAAAAGGCAGTTGGAAGTAACACTATAAAGACACAAAACAAATGGAAAGCAGTTGTTGGTGCAGAACAAATAGAATCAAGTTCTTCATTAAAAGCTACACAAGACAAAATGAAAAGCCTTTTCATCCAGGAGCTCTAACCAGAGAACAAATGACATTGCTGTGAGTTGTTACATCTGTCACTCAGGTGAAGAACCCAAATAGTCACAAACGGGTAAAAAATGAAAACACTGAATTATGAAAAGTAAAAAAGGATTAACGTTGATTCATGATGGAGGCATGCAATAGTTCATACTTAACCCCCACTCAATTTGGGTTTATTTTGCTTATGCAGACTATCCATGAATTGCACAAAATCCTTATTTATGACATGAAATGATACATGGCCTTCTAGACCAAACTATGGCTTACTCAAATTATCTTTAAATCCTCCTTGTCATTTTAGCATTACAACCCTGTGGCAAAAAATTCCATAGAAAGATTAACGTGTACTGATCCCTCAGTGTTCTACTATAGACAGAATAAGCTGTGGATGAAGCAAGAGGTATTCTGACAAATAGCCACTAGTGTTTCACAAACTCAGGGCTGTATTGTGTCCCAAAAAGTGAGCTGGAGCCTGGTTTAGTATGGACTGTATCACAGCCAAATTATACTGTGGACTTACCAATCCATACATAATGGGCTTTATGCTGCCTTTTCACCTTAAATCATAAAATTATTGGATTACTAAGACTTTTGTCATGATGCTACAATTCAAAGTAGGTCTCCAAGAATGTAACAAGATATATTCTCTTTCAAGAAAATCAAAATGCTGTGCTAGAACTAGAGATACGTGACAGTCAATTTACACAATCTCTGCAGCTGTTGCATCTTAGAACTATGCTACAGAATCTAAGTATCTGCAGTAAACAAAAAACAACTACATTAAGGCTTAATTCAACCTTACTGAAAGGGACAGCAATTCAGCTTTTCATCTTTCAATGCTTCAAACAAAACCCTAATAAGCAGAGAACTTAAGCATGTCTTAGCAATGTTGGCACAGATTGCTCCACTACTCCCTTACCCTGCATAGCAAAAAAGCCACTGTCATTCCAGGCTCCATGACCTAAACCTTTTCTAAAGGGATTAAAATGATTTGCAAAGAACATTTCCAATTTTAGCAGGGCCATCATTGCTATCAGCACACTGAAAATAGAGCAAGACACACTTTAAGGGAGAGGAATAAAATAAAAATATCTGCATAGTTTGGGTCCAAACTGGCTGCCTTGTGGCATTCCTAAACAGGCAAAGGAAAGTTCAAAAAGCTACATCTGGTACTACAGAATGCAAGTTTTGACATATTATTTAAAAACTGTTTTATTATAAACAATCTCACATACCAAGACATCTTATTTACCAGCCTCAACTACCTTTCTTAAAAATGTACAGTAATAAAAGGGTTGTCTTGACTCCAGATAGAAGAGGTTACTATGAACAAGAAACCAAAAACTACCAATACAATGAACATTTGTTTCAGAACAACCTAAATCTGGGGGGAAGGAAAGGGGAGACGTCAGGCTGCTCAAAAACAAGATTAACAAAGTATTTAAGATAGGGAAGGCAGGGAGAAAATAGGATTGCTTTTTACTGAGAGTAAATAGGTTTTCAATCCCAAATTCTTTAACTCTTGTGGATTTTTGGCAGAACATAGATGTCTGGCTCAGCTAAGTAAGTGTTATAGAAAAGTCCCCATGGCACAGAGTAGCTAATGACTCCCCAGTCAACAAATCTCATTATTTTTGTCCATTGAACCACCAGGTTTTCTGGAAAAATTCCTCCCCTTGAAAGTAGAGCCTTGGGGGTTGCAGTTACTGAGAGTGACCACATGCTCAAGTTCTGTTCCTTTCCCTTTAGAGAAAAAAGTGTCAGTCTATTCTCAAGTCAGACTGAGAATATTTTTGCACCTGGATATGTTTTCAAGATGAAAACTAACATCTTGCTGTGTTTAAATAAGAGATGTACAGCTCCTTCCCCACATATCCCTGCTGTTGGCCTTCCTTTCTGTGCTATCCCTGCTCAAATCTTTCACTTGTGCCTTCTCCAATTTCCCCCCTTAAAAATATTCCCTGTTTCTCAAGTGTTTAGTGCTTTTTACCACATCCTCCCCCTGCCCAACTCCAGGAAAGGGCTGGAAATGCTGACAGAGCCATAATTACATAATGATGACTGCAACTGATGGAAGAAACATCTCATACAAACACACACAGGAGACATAAGGCTGACTGATCATTAACAGAAGTGGCCAATTGAGAAAAGAAATCTCACTGTCCTTCCTAACACCACTGCAATATTTGTTAGTGAGAAGTTCAATAACCTAAGCCAAAGTATTTTCCCATAGCTATTAACTCCTGTTAATACTACTCAGTTCACTCAAGTCACTACAGCTTTACAACTGTAAGAGTGACTTCTATTCATGATCAGAAAGAAGCACTTGAACTTAATCTGTATGAAATTATGAACCTTCTTTCAGAAGGACACTATGTCTGAAAAGCATTTCAAGGCTTATAGGAAAACAATTTCATGAGCTACATTGTTCAGACACAGAATGATCACATTTATTACAAAAAAGAAAGTCTAGAACCCACTACAAAGAAACACAGAAAATCTAATGTTGACAGTTTTTGGAAAATCCAATGGCAAGTTGCTCAGTTCACAGCAGGACATTAAGAACAGCTCAAAGCTGGTTTTATGCAAGTCAACATATGATCTCAGAACCCAGAGTACAAGATGTACAACAAGGCCAAATGGCACTTCACAGAGGCGATTTTGGATGCCTAGAACTTAACAGCTTGGTCTCAAATCTACACTTGGCAAGGGTGAGTTACCCACACTCTTCCTGATTCTTCCCGGTGCTGTTGTTTCAAAGGGTCCCTATTGATTCTGACACAACACACACCCAAGCTACTTCCAGACTTGGCTCCAAGTTCATATATCAATGCTTCAGATCCAGTGATTCCTAATGCAACCATTTGCATGGACATTATGATAGCTGAACACTGAAGTTAAGCTTAAAATTAACACTTGGTGTTAGATCTGTAGTATTATGTAAGGCAGTTTAGCTCTACGTTATTTCAAATAAAGGAGAATTGACTATTCATGTCAAGAAACAAAACCAGAGTACAGTAGTTTGTGGTTTGTCTCATACTGCCACCTGCTGAAAAAAAGCAAGCCACATCTCTACAAAACTGTTTTGCTCTGTGATTCTTCACTCTTCATCTCATAGCAAGATCACATGTGATTTTATTTCCTCAGCCACAAAAAAATCTGCAAAACCTTCTACTCTTCCATTCTTACCACCATCTAACTCTGGAAGCGTACAAATATGAAATCATTACGAAACCACAAGACACTAAAATAAATTCCTGAGCCTACTGCTGAATCCAAGTCCCTACAAGTCAGCTAAGTAGAAAGTTTAAGAGTGTGAGAATCTACCTAATGAAAGCTGATGGGTTGTATCAGTCAGGACAACTTCTATGCTTAAGGAATGAATACATGCCTACTGTTCTTACTGTACTGTGGAGCCTGTTTACTAACCCAAATCAAGCAAAAGGCAATATAATTTAAAAGACAAATATAAGAAACAGTGAAATGACAACAAACCAATGAGGGTCATTAAATACTCTTTGGCACACTCTTCAAATTTAATCATTTTGCAACAGATAAGCTGAATGACCCATTGAAGAGAAAGTTTTATTTCCTACTTACCCCCTTCTCTGTTGCACAAATATCTGTATTTCCATAAAGTGTTCCAAGACCAATTACTTTGCCCCCGTTTGTCCGTATATCAATTTTATGGCTCTGAAAAAAGTGTAAAAATCATATGGTTAGGGCGACTGCAACTAGAAAATACCTTCTCTTGTTCTTCAAATTGTACCATGTTAACCACTTTGGATTACAAACTTCAACTTTACTATGAGAGTTTCTTAAGTGATTGCCAAATGTACTGTTTATTTCATTGAATGGTTTGGGTTAGAGAGGACCTTAAAGATCAGCTCATTTCAACCCCCTTGCTGTGGGCAGGGACAACTTTCACTGGACCAGGTTGCTCAAAGGCCCATCCAACCTGACTTAGAACACTTCCAGGGTTGGAGTGTCCACAGCTTCTCTGGGCAACCTGTTCCAGTGCCTTGACAGCTTCACAGTTAAGGATTTTTTTCTAATATCTAATCTAAACCTATTCTTTTTCAGTTTGAAGCCTTTACCCCTTGTTCTACATGCTCTTGTAGAGAGTTTCCAGTGGAGACTGGAGTCCAACTCAAAACATGTCACCCTCCTCCTTGATTCTCAATACAAATGAGTGGTTATAGTGGGGTTTTTTGCTGTTGGTTTTCTGTTGACATTTTTGTTTTAACTAGAAAAAAACATTCACTCACTTTTTGTTACAAGAAGGACCAGGGGAAGAAAGAGGGAACTCTTGTTATCACTAGCATAGTCATGGAGTAAGAATACTCATCTTTTCTGTTCAGGTACTAACATGCATGATAAAGGAAAATAGATGTAAAATCTCTAGGTCTTTTGTAAAGACACCATAGAGTACACCAAAATTCAGCATGGCTTTTGAATTACAAGTTACACAAACAAATTTTTGCAATCTGTGGCAAGGCAAGAGAATTAGCAGTTATGGAGCTGTTTAGTGGTGCTCTTGAATAAACCCCACAACTGATCAATGAATAACTTGAAATGAGAAAAATCTAATAATCTTTTATGATCTACTGTAAAGGAGTCTCCTGCTTTGATAGTCAGTGAGGTTTGTGGACAGCATGACAGTGAAGCAACTTTAAACAGCTCTAATCCATCCAGAGGAGGGCACTATCACTTCAGTTTGCTTAGTAAAGCACATTCCACAAAGGGAAATTGTCTCTTGTGCTGCACTACAGCATTTAGTGTAAAAGATTTTTAGTAGTTTTGGAAAAACCCTAAATAGTTCTGTTTCTCACCAATTATTCTGCTTCTGATAATACAGAGTACAGTTCCTGAATTCCTGAGAACAAATGACTTACAGTTGCCTTACTGAAACTATAGTACTTCATAAAAACAAGATTAGACTAAAACCTGGCTGCATGACTAAGAGATATTGTAACTGAACAACAGTTTGCTTTTACAAACACCTACATAGTTGGTAATTTTGATGCAAACTTTTCATCTCACTACTTCAGAGTCAACAAAACAGTCACAAAAGAGTGGCAACATATCTTCTTTAGTAGTTTGTTGAAGCCATCACAGCAACCAGAACAAAGACAAGAGACCATCACTCACAACCCAAAATAATACGTGGGTTAAAAAAAGCCAAAGCCTTAGCAACAATTTCAGTTGAAATCTACAGTTATTTCTTGATACTTTAGAATTTTAAGTGTCTTCTGGTCATTCCTCTCATCTGAGGCTCATGGGAGCAAAGTAGCTTCCTGGGGTCACTCACTCAGTGGAAACACCAAGGCACACACATAAAGGAAGTATCAACCTTTACTCAAAGTTGACAGAAGAAAACAGCAACACTAAGCTCATCTAGATTATAAGGAGGCCATGGAGAAGCTGGTCTCCAAAGCCCCAAACTGCTGACTTTGTAGCCTTCTTTTCAGTTCATAACAATAGTGTTTCACTGTTACTTGAAGTCTCAAAAAAACCAAGACTGACTCTTAATTTCTAAAATTCAAGATTTTTCACATATTTGATTGTATTTGAGACAAGATTCTCTGGAAATCAGTCAACAATCTTTCCTCAATATCCACTTTTCCCATGACATGATATAAAATTCTCCATGTGATGGCATGCTTTGATTACTGTTGTTATTGCTGGCCAAAACCACCTGTTTTCTCATACTATGGAGTTTGTTATGCACTGCTACTGTCATTATTATATAACAGTCATTTTTAGCCAAAGGCTTAGACAGGTAACATATAGTACTGTTAATTTTTTGCTAGATTTTGTTAACTTTACAAGATTAATATGGTCAATTACACAGAATCGGGAACATACAAGTTGTCTGTGGTTCACTGAATGGAGTAAACCTAGCTGTATTGTATATCTCCACCTAGGTTCAATTACCCCATGTGCATCATAAAATCATCTCTTACCATGTAGGGAAAATGTTCATTTTTCCTATCTCAAAAAATACTTAAACTTAGAAATTTCCCTATTTGAAATGCCATTCTTTTGAATTTATACAAATTCCTGCAGGTACAATGCCAAATACTCAAGTCAATTTGATTCTGAACAGTCAGATATGTCAGCAACCTTGAAGTCTTAATATTGAAGAACAAGGTAATGACTGTGATACATACAGTATTTATCAGATATATTTCAGTCAGGTATTTTGGACATGTAATGTGTAACTTCTGATTGAAAATTATAAGGGTTTGTCAATAGCACTGATCTATCAATTATAAAAAACTCTCACAGAAAAAAGCAGCAGCATGCTGCAAAGTGTTGATTGAGCAGGTATAACCATTAACCCTCTAGATAGGAAATCCCAGCCTATCTTTTTTCCTTGAGGGGTGGGGAGGACAGAGATCAGGCTCACTGCTGTCACTGTTTCTCCTGGCTTTGGCTATCACAGATACATGGACTTCTGACTCCACATTATTTAGTGTTATTGATTTTGTGTTGTAATTGTATGCAATGACTAAAGGTGAGGTGCTATCACACAGTAATACTATGAGTGTTCAATGAGAAACAGAGTATTCCTCATGTCCAAAACTGGTATTTAAATTTTTATACCATATTCCACTACATAATGCCTTTTCAAACACTGTCTGAGCAGGGGAGGGTTCTTTGTACCTTTATGGACTGCAAGACACTAGTCCCCTTCTCCGTTTCTATTTTGCAGTTATCACACTCTATTTTCTGAATCTTCACACAGCCAGTCCCTGATGTTTTGATATCCAAATCTAGAATTAAAAGAGTTTTATTAGCAACAGAATGAGAAGAGTCAGATCTCTTTAACATCGTGTTTCATCATTTTATATAGTAACTATATGTAGAAAGGAAAAAAGCAGCTCCTTCATTACTTAAGAACCTTCCTGCAAAGACTGGCCATGCACTTTCAATTGCATGACTAGTCACTATTAGCAGTCAACACTGAAATTCAGTAAGCCTGTGTATATCCAGCTTCAGGAGAGAACATTAAGAAGCAGCAGAGTGACTGTAACCTCTGGCAAGGGATCAGCAGGGTGTGGCCCTCTAGTGAAGTTTTATCTTTTTTTTTTTGTTTTCAACTCTGCCTTCATCTCATTGCTAACCTAGTCACCAACTCCATTAGAAATTCTACTGAGACATTTTGGCTCATGATACAGGCTTTGGGTGGAAGGTTGGCAGGTTGCTTGAGGCCACACATAAAATAATGAGGTTCAACAGCACAAATAGGCCTTGTGTAGGCCTGTGCTGTTCAACTGGCCAGCAGCACAACCCAAAACGTGTCATTCTCCCCCAGCCTTCTAGAAAGCCCAACTTACTCCCCTGGCAAGAAGAAGCTTGTTTGCCTCTAGCCTGAATTACCTCGCCTCATTATTGTTCATGCTCCCACTAAGAAAAATCACTAGGTCTTGTAGATAACAATGCAGCAAAAGCACTTCTTCTGCCACTTGAACTCACCCTCACGTTTAAGAAACTGGAAAGAAGTTTGAGAAAATGAAGTTTGGGGATCCTGGCTATTGAATCACTTAATGATCACCATCAAGACTAGAAAAAGGTAAAGGAAGGTGAGACAAAAAGTGTCTTTGTTCTTCTCAAGAAACGAGGCAGAAAGAAGAAAAAGGAAAACTGAATGGGAATCAGAAGTGTTTGCTGCAAGACTTATAACTGAAGGACTAAGAGACAGTGAGTCTCACTACCCTTTAACAAAAAGCAGATTATTAGGAAAGAAAATCTTCTTTTCAGCATATGTGAAAGTCTTTCCTTCACTTCTGCTACCTGCCAAGGTGACCAGAAATATGAAAAGAAAAATCAGAGTATGCATAAAAAGCTTTACCTTGATGAGATTCCCAAGTCAGGCCTGTGACACACTAATGTCTGAATATCAATGGTGCCACACTGCTGCCCAGGAGAGATGCTGAACCACATTCACAGCAAGCTTGCAGACCATGGAGCCGAGAGACTGAGAGCTCCACTTAACAACAAATGGAAGTTTTGCCATCTGACAAACCAGGAGAACCCAAGACAGAGAGCTAAAACATGTAACATCTTTGCTGCAGGCTTGCTACCTTATTGCCACAGAAAGCTAAGAGGTCAAATTTAATGAAGGCTGTGTTCACAGGTAACAATTCCCTACAGAAGAAGGCTACTAGAAGGAGGACTAGAAAATTTCCAAAATGTTGCTCTATTTCCAGATACTATTTTCTTACCCTCTTCATAGAAGACTTTCAAGAAAAAGATACTGTGACCAAGATTGTAGTCAAACTATGTTTCTTAAAAAAACTAGATTAAAGAGAAATTCATTGACATCTATCATCTATAAAAGTTAAATGAATCAGAGAGCATTATCAGATGGTGTATGATATTGAAATATTATAGTGTGCTTAAAGCTAAACACTGAGACAGAAATAGAGGATCTTTTAGTACTTGCCCTACTAAGATGATTGCAAGTTGCCTTTGGTTTAAAATGCATACTGAAGTTCAGCACCCAGCATCTTCCACACATGCTCTTCAGGCTCCAAGGAGTTTTCGATGACTTAGAGCTTCCTGGATAAGCTCCAACCCAAATTGCAAAATCTGTTATTAAATGTCCTAGCTTGTAAAATGAAGAAAGCAGCTAGAACTCTGTAAAGGCATTCACATCAACTTCTCAGTTTCTTACAGATAAGTGACAGAGCTCAGACAAAAAAAGGTCAAAGCAGAACAGAATTCACATCCTCCTCATGCATCCAAGGAAGGCCAGAGAAATGCCAAAGTGTTGGCAGAGTAACAACAGTCGCTTTCTGGTTTTACATGTGTTTTCACAAGGAATAAGTTCTTTTCCTTATGCAATGATATTTAATAAATAATTCTTTTCTACATAAACAAGAGGAGAAACTCAAGCACAAAATAAGATTCAAAAGACCCCAAAAACAAACTAGAGCTGAAAGGACACAAAATAGAACCTCGCTGGCAAGCAACAATTCTACTTCAGCGAGTAGAGAAACCAACCTTACATTTTATGAAATGTGTCTTTGGATATGCCTGGACAAGAGTATGAATAGACCAAACTAAGATCATGCTAATGACGGAGTGACAAACAGCAAACTGTAGGAGGACATCACAATCCATAAACTGCCCGCGGAACCTGAACTGCATGAGCTCACCACAAACCCGAGTGGGGTGCGCTCACGCCACAACGAGTGGGCTCTGAGTTACACGCAGCAGCGGGACCTTCCCCGGTAGCTGCTGCTCACAGGCGATACCAACAAAACTTGGGAAGTTTGGAGCCTCCGAACCGGGCGCGGCGCCGTTCCCGACCAGCGGCTGCAGCCCCGCCCGCACCCACCGAACTTCACCGGCGTCCGGACGTCCACGGCGGCCTTGCCGTCCACGCCGTCCGCCACGATCGCCACCTGCCCCAGCGCCTC
>VXBA01003293.1:2515935-2663185 GCA_013399895.1 Serilophus lunatus
GCTCACCGACACCAGCACACGGTCGGCGCCCGGGCAGCGCTGCGGGTCCAGCGGGCGGACGCTCACCTGGCACGGCAGCCGCACCCGCAGCCGCCCCCGCGGGCTCACCGGCAGCGCCCACTCCCGCTGCGGACCGGGNGCCGTGACCCCCGCCCGGTCACGTGATGCGGCTGCACGCGGGGAGCGGCGCCGCGGGGGCTCCTGGGAGCTGTAGTTCCGCAGCGCGAGGAACGACCAGCGGCCTCTCTCGTGGGCCTATGGGAGAAGGGAGGGGGCGGAACATCGCCGGGACTCTGCTGCTATTGGGCGGCGGCGTGAGCCACCGGAGCCAATCGGGAGCGGGGGGCCGGGATCGGGTTGCCATAGCGACGGGGACGCCGCACGGTCGAGCCGGGCCGGGGTGGGGCGAGGCCGCGGCCCCGAACCGGGATTTGGGGACAGATTCCAGCGGCCCCGCCTGAGGAGATCCCCGTGCGGGGTCGGGCGTGAGGCAAACGAGGTACCCCGGGGCGGGAGGGCCTTTCCCCTCGGGCCGAAGGGGGCGCTGCCCAACGCTGACCCCAGCGGGGGAAGCCGCGCGTCGGGATCCGCCCGCTCGGTCCCCGGCGGAGCAGCGGCGAGGGGGGAGGAGGCTTGGGGTGACCGTGGGGAAGCGGGTCGGCAGCTGCGCTGGGAAACCAGAGGTTCTTTTTCTCAGAGGTGGTAGCCCAGAATTGCCCGCTGTCAGGGAGTTTGGGGGCGCGTTTTATTTGTGGCGTCAGCTTTTGAGAGGTTCTAAAGCCAGGCCAATAAACAGGCCAGTTTAACAATTAGTTAACCATTGTCCTCACAGGGTTTACAGGCAAGTGGGGAACCACTTCATCCAGTTGAAGAGACTTTCGTGGCGTTCATATCGCACTGGGTAACAATTAAAAACAAATGAGGAGGGGCTTGTGGGCAATAGATAATGAACAGTCGTCAAACACTTTCGTTAACTTTATTTCCATTTCTGTCACTGGCATTGATTATTTATGAATCTTAAGTGACATCTGAGTGTCGCATAGCCCTGGCGTTTTGGTCCATTGGTAATTTTCACTGTGGGAAGCTCAATAAAGTTCCATATTAATCAATAGAGCCTTCAGGTTAATTTATTTCATTGGTTTACATAACTCAAGATCAAAAAATCATGAGAGAAAACACAAAAAGGGACAGCCTGCCTTATCACAGTTTAATATGGAAAAATAGAATGCAAAAAAGCCAAAAATGCATCGCGAAATGTCTTGGGACATGATGGAGGACGGAGGGTTTTTTCAAGTCTTCAGGAGCAGTTGATTTTGGGGAAAAAACTACTACAAAATTCTCATTCTTAATACTAAATACCAGATTTGAACGTTAGGAGGTTTGTCAGGGAAACAGTCACCGAGTGTGGTGCAATGTGCTGGGATTCCAGCAGACGGCAGCCAGCCCAGCAAATAACTGTGCTGCCACTGTTCCAAGAGAATCCGGACCATCCCAAATAGCAGAGACTTGAAAACAAGGGAAAACACCGGAACTTATCACAGAAATTGTTAAGCAGTTTAGGTACCTGTGTTCTCTGCTTAGAGGCCACTGCTCCCCTTCCCCCCTGAGTCCATGCTGCTGTTCCTTATCCTGCTTTGCCACGGCCCCTTTTCCTCCAGGATCTTGGCGCTTGGTGCTCCTCGGGCAGGCAGAGGTGGATCAGCACCCACAACCCACAGGAAATTGTGCTCTGCGTCGTCTTTAGTGTTTCCAGGCTTTGCATAACTGAGAGCTTTGTTAGGAAACAATTCTGAGACACTTCAGCCTCAGCTCAGTGTGTATTCACTGTTGGTGCTGAGTTTTCTCATTAGTCACAGTGTAAGAACACCTAAATGGTTAAAAATGCTGAAGATAACAGATGAAAAGTTATAGCGAGGAAGAAGTTGTTTCTCCATACATTTGAAACCTCGTGTTTTTAGTGTTTTGCTTATGTCATCTATTTTAATTTTTTTTGCCATTTTGCTTCAATTTAACTTTCATGCTCTTGTTTGGCTGGTGCAGCATATAGCAGACTCCAACAGCAAAATGAGATTTTTTTTCATCTTTAATTTTCTGACTTGTCCTTTGCAGGAAAAGAAAGCTCTACCAATTTATAAGTGAAGGTGAAGTTAGAGCTCCACTTTCCAGATACCTGCATGATTCCTGAGCAAGTTACAATGCTTATTTGCCATTTAGCCAGATAATAGTGTTGTTTTAAGTCAAAGAATAGTCAGTATTTCATGCAAAAGATAAAAGACCCCTAGGAGTTATAAAGTGATATAGAATAGATTTGTAAGGCTAAGCATGAGTAGAGGTGCCTTTAGGCTGAGATGAAAGGGAGATTCCAAGGGAAGAGGAGTTAAATAAAAAGGATCCACATGAGAGGCTGTAGAAGGAATAATTTTTAAAATTTTTATATTTGGAATTAATCACAGAATTATCCCAGACAGCTGCAGGTACCCAGAGGGTGTAAACTTAGTCTGCCTGGACATTTGCTGTAATTGTTTTGAAGAAATAATGTGACTTCACTTCTGAGGAAAATAGGGGCACCTTTATTTGTATTTTGTATTTTTAGTGGTGTTTTTCTGAACTGCTTCCTTGAACCTTCTTAGTCTTCCAGACATGTCTAGGGTTCAATGGGTAGGCAAAGGATGTTTTGTTTGTTTTCCCCTCTGTAGTTAAGTGTTGCAAAGCACACAATGCTTTGGATGTCAGGGATTTTCTGACTGTCACGCTACCAGAAACTCCCTGAGGAAATTAAGTTCCTCATGGAAACCATGTGAAATGAGAAGTGGCAAATCTTCCCATTCAAATTCTTCCTATCTTAGCCTTATCTAATTAGAACTCCAGCAGATAGAGTCTGTGTGTGGCTCAGGGTGATTCCATCCCAAATAGCACAGACTTGAAAACAAGGGGAAACAGTGGAACTTATCACGGAAATTGTTAAGCACTTTAGGTACCTGGTGTGCTCTCACTTCCCCAGAGTTGTCTGTGAGGTTGTACAATCTAAGCAAACAATCCATTCTGATTCACAGGTGTAGTGTAATGTCCTATTGTACATGATGTAATTTTAATTTTAATTGTTATTTATTGGATGGATGGATGGATGGATGGATTGCATGGATTTTGTCTGAAGCACAGGCTCTGCCCAGTTAAAACAGAAACTCTGCTGCTTTAACTTTTGGAAAGAAGCATTAGGAAATAAAATTTTAGTGGATGAAAAGAAGATAACTGTGTGATTGAATAAATCTATGCTGCTCCTGTGTTATTAATATTGTCTGTAGGTCTCATCTCTTCCCTTCTCCTTGAAGAGATATGGTAAAACTGGAAAAATTTTGGAGGAGAATGGTAAGGACATGGAAGGCAGAGAAGGGCTTCCATTCCAAGTGACAGCAGGTAGATTGACTCCTTCAGCCTGAAAAAGGATTGTCAAATTAAATACAGCATTAGAAATAAACCCAGTGACTCATCCAGGAAAAGAACTAGATGGCATCAAGGAGCCAGATCCAAAAGCAACAAGAAGCACTGGTTACTTCTGTCATGCAGAGGTAAAATCAAGAAATCTCCATTCCCCTGGATTTTGCCAATACTGGAAGTTTGCACAAGTCCAGGGAGAAAGGGGTTGGGTTCAGGGAAGCCTCACCACACTGTGACTGGGGGACACTTCTGTCCCTCCTCAGGCACCCAGTGTTGGCTGGAAGGGTGCAGAGCTAGATCAGCCTCTGCTCTGATATCACTGTTCTTATGTTCCAACTGCATTGCACGTTTTCTCTGAGTAATTCATGTGAAATGCTGTCAGTTGTCTTTCAGAGTAATTCTGTTTTTCAAGATTTATGAGCAAAAGGAGATAGCATGAAGATGTACATAAATATCCTGAGGTTTAGATTGGATATTAGGAAAAACTTCTTCACTGAAATGGGAACAGGATTCCCAGGAAAGTGGTTGAGTCACCATCCCTGGAGGTATTTCAAAGATGTGTAGATGTAGCACTTAGGGACATGTTTTAGTGCTGGACTTGGCAGCACTGGGTTAATGTTGGGACCATTGGGACTTTTCCAAGCTAAAGGATTCTGTTTCTAATTCTATAACTGCAAGGGATTAAGGTAAAGTTTAAAGGGGTTCATCTGTAAGTATTAATGTAGTCAGTCACTTGAAATGTACTTCCCTCAACAGAGAGTTTAGTAAATTTTGAATCTCCTTAATTAGTCCGGTGGATGCATCTTCATAGATGGTGCTGCATCTCTTTATGCTCAGAGTCAAATTTTGCTGTTTGCTGAGAGATACTGAAGGAAAGATGCTGAAATTAGTTTTAGGAATCTGAGTTCAGACTTTTATTATTATTGCTGTCCTGAAACTGTTTCACAAGACAGTTCTCAGCCTGATTTGACCTGTGTTCCAAAACAGACTTGTAATTCCTATTCTCTGAAACTCTGTGTTTTGGATCAAGGCTGTAATATTATTTGCAGTTGTACAGTTTGAAAACATCCATGTTTGTTGAACTATTCTGTAAAGTTAGAAATCATGCCAGCTTTCATTTCTATTTCAATTAGGCAGTTAATTTTTCAGACACTGCAAAGGTTGAAATTTTCCACATTGCTTTTTGAGCTTTATATATCTGATACTGTGTAAGATTAATTTTAAATTTATTTAAGTAGTAGGTAATGGAAGAATACTGAAATTATTTTAATGTCCCATAAACACACACATGTGTTTTGTTACAGTCTGTCTCCTCTTAAAACAGAGTGGAGACAAGGTCTTGTCACACTAACTAAGGCTGTCTAATGATTTTTCTGTCTCAGTTGTCTGTAGCTGTGTTAATATCATAAACTTTTCAGATTAAGGAGATTTTTTTTTTGTTATTTCTCTGCCCAGCAAACTGGAGTCTTAATGAGGACTTTTTTGTCCCACTGTACTGAGAAAAAGTGTGTTTTTGACTGGTGTCAATTGTATATTTCACACAGAATTATCAACAAAAGTGCCTCCACCCATAAACCTCTCAGATTTTGGCATTCTTCTGTTTAGAGTTTCTGCCACATTGCTTTTCCCTGTGTCTAAATTTTTCCAATATTTTTAGAGGAACAAATAAAACAGCAGCAGCCATAAATCTGAGATGTGTATGCTAAAATATTCAGGTTTTTATACATGACAATTGCTCTCTATTTATAGATATGTATACATGTGTATGTACAGTAATTCAGAGATTATTTCTTGGCCTTTATGGTGTTTACAGTTTTTTCACAATGTTTTGACTCCTCCAGGAGGGATCATGAAATTGTTTTTTTTTCCATAAGCAAATACAGACACTGAAATCTCCGTAGAAGTCAAAATGTTCCTGAAGGAATTCCAAACAGCACTGAAGAAAGTCATAAGCTTGACAGTTTAACTTTCTGTACCTTCATAGACAAGTGACTTTTTAAAAGGTGAAGACTAACAACACAATATTTTTGTATCCAGTTTCCCATCACAATTATTATTATGTATCTTATTAAGTATCAGTTTTTCTTAATTGGTTTTCTGGCTGTGGAATGCAGAATTGCTCTAGTTGGTTCATTGGAGAAATTTGATATATACTATGGAATATTATCAACATTTCTTCTTAATTTTATTACAGTTCTGATTTTGATTTTCCTTGATTTATAATAGAAAGCTCAGTTTTAAAAAAGAGAAAGGTCTCCCTTATGTTATATGAAAGACTGAATTATGTCAATACTGACTAATTTGAAGTGAGTTCTGCATCTTCGGCAGACGATACAGGTTTTATAATGATTTTGTCCCACAGCAGAATACAATGTTTTCTGTATAATTGTTACCCTGTATAATTATTTATCTGGAAGGACTTGCTGATGTCAGGTGAAGATCTGTGGAAGCTGCCAATCTTTTTTCCAGAATTTTCAACAAATATACTGTGATACTGATTTGTCCATTCCTGTCATCTACAGACAACTGCAGTGAAGTTGTGAAGGAATTCTTGAATTCCCACATCTATTCTCCACCTGCACTTCACACTGTGCTTTGCTCTACAAGTGCTCTGTGCCTCCCCTCTCTCGCTATGTCATGGCCAGATTTCTGTGAAGATGAGTTTGTCAGATTTTAATTGGCACTTGGTATAATGAAGAGTGCCAACCTGATGGACACTGTTGTCTTATCAGGGTACCAGGAGCATTATGTCCCCTTGTATTCCACCTCCCATTTCCCTCTTCCATCTCAGCATTTTCTCACACCCCAGGGAGTTCTGATGATGCCTGGGAACATAATTCTCAAGTGCTGGACCAAGATGATAAACACAAAGTGAAGTTACACAAAGTTGTAGTAACTCCATGGAATTAGGTCTCGTCTTGCTCAGAAGTAATTAACCCTACTATAAAGTGATGAAACTATCTTAGGGATTTCTGTTCCTAAATGAGAGCTATGAATATGAGATTTTCTCAAATATAAATGTAAGAAAAATATCTTTTCCAACAACCCTATTTGTTTCATTTTCTCTTTTCTATCTCTGTGTATTTATTAAACAACTGTGTTATTTAATTTCAAGAAGAGCTTTCTTCAGGAAAAAGCTTACACCAAGCTGTGGTTTTGAAATTCAGATTTTAGCCTCTTTTACAGCTCCTTCTTTTGGGGAAGAAAAAAGGTATTGCCACATTTAGGCCTGCTTTGAGGAGGAGATTGGACTAGATGACCCCAGACGCCTTTTCCAGCCTAAAACTATTATTCAGTGCAAGTTCTTTAAGATGCATTGATTTGCATGTTGTCTACCATGCATGTGACAGTAACATAACCAGTTTAGAGGATTTAAAAAACACTCAAAAGAATGACAGAGTGATGATGCAGCCTCTTACAAGTCTTTGATGAAGTTGTCACTGTGAACTTACCTAGTGTGCTCAAATTGTGACTTTTGTTGTTTGAATGTGGGTCTCACATGTTGTGTTGTTTTTTACACTACACATTTATCTTACACAGTCTTGTATATCCCTGGATCTAATGAACTGCATTTTGGTGTTTTTGTTACTTCCTAGAGCTTCAAACAATGAGTCTGGCTGGTGAAGAAAGTTCCAGTGGCACAGAACTTGCAACTGAAAATGAAAAACCTACCTTTGCTCTGACTCCAACAATTTGTGGCCAAGATGAGGGATCCACTGACGTAACAGCAAGTGCTGCATTTCAGTGTTTAGATGAGGTACCATGTGCTCCACCTTTCTCAGTCTGCAACAGTGTGTATTGTGCCTCAATTTATTAATCTAAAGTGTATATTTTGCTGTTAACAGTTGAAGGATATTACCACAGGCTCTCTATAGCTTCCCCATGTCTTTTCTGGTTTTTTCCTAAGTGTTCAGAAAAGTTTGTGAAGCAGTAACATACACAGGGAATATTCTTGCCAGGGATGCTGTGCATGATAGATAACCATTTTATTTTTTTCAGTGGTCATGGCTTTAAGGGGAATAAGAATACAGAGATCTTGTCTTCGGTTCTTGTAGTATTCTAGCTATATTGGCAATTGGATCATGATTTTTAGAAAGGCTTCATAGCTGCAGGGAAGATCCCAGGTAAGTGTCTCCTGAGGCATCAGTAACTCATGATGAGAGAAGAAACCTTTTGGAACTCAGTTTCTTTGGCAGAATTTTCTGTGTTAAGGAAACTTAGAATACTAGAAATATTTTAGGATTTAAGTCATTAAATACATATGAAATTGAATCCTTAAAAGTGTAATGCCAGAAGAGTCATTAAAAGATATCTAACCCAAAATTTACAATGAAGTAAATTCTCTGCAGGTAGTTGTCTAATTTGTACTTGAAAACCTTAATTGATGGATATAACTCTTTGTATATCCTTTTTCAGCATTTCATCATTGCCAGAGTTTTAAAGAAAGAAGTGTTATCTAAATCCCAGTTTAAATTTCCTTTGGAGTGAATAATGCCACTTTATTCTTGACTGTCCCACAGTGAAAATAGAGAGCAGCCAATATCTGCCCTCTTTAAAATAAAAATGTACATCTCTCTTGTATCCTTAGTAAGCTTGGTTCATGTTTTTCTGAAAGTTGCTTGAAGTTGCTTTACATTAGGCTCTTTCTAGCTTGGATCTGTCAAATAATCTTACCCAGCTCTTGCTCTCTGCCTAGGATCTTGGGTCAGTAGAAAGGAAGGGGTGAGAATTTGTAATGAAGAGGGAAATAGGACTGGCCTTTTCCTATTACAGCATACTGAACAGAGCATGAGGCTGCACAGTCTAACTCTCTCTAATTCCTTGTGCATTCAAGAGGAGTAGACAGGAGGGACAGAGATCTTTGCTTGCAGTGCAGTGCCAGTATATGCTGAGCCCACAGCTTCCAGGCTTGTTGCAGCACAAACCCCCTTTCTTCTCAGTCCAAGGACAGCTCAGCTCCCAAAGAGAGTTGACCTCTCACCTTGCAGAAATCCTTGTGTCTACTGAAAGTATAGAAACTGCACTCCCTTAGTTTTTCAGTTGTTGGTTGAATTTTTGTTATATCAAAAAGAAGTGTATGCCTAGTACAAGATATCTTTACCTGCCCCTCCACCCTACTTCTGGCCCCTCTTAAAGAATATTCTGCATTTCTGCTTTGTTTTCCTTATTTTTAATCATGGTGAAAACTTGTTTTTATAGGCTTACTCTAGAACAGTATTAGATCATTTGGCTCTTCTTTTTTTTCTCCAAAAAATCTTTCTGAAGAAGTTATCCTGCATATCAAATTTAAGGCTAACTTGTGTAACTTTGATAGCATTGTGAACTATTAAAGGAAAATACAGGGTAACCTTAATATTAGATGTTGTTCCCACTTCAGGAAAAAAGCATGCTGTGGAAAAACAAGTAAGTAATTTACATAATATTTCATAATTGAGGTCTTTCAATCATTTTGTCAGTTTTTGCAAGGGAACTATGACTCATTTATTCTTACCATAATTTTTAACAGTCCATACTTGTGCTTCATGGGTGAGTTTGGCTTTTCATCATTTATTCACATTTCGTCTCTTCCACTCATGTGCTTTGTTGACCTTTATATATAATTCAGGGATAAATATATGACTTTGGTCACCAATTGGTTGTTGCATTGACACTGACTTCAGCTTCTTGGAATAGTTTCCAGAATGTTTCCACAGAAGCAGAATTGTATCATATTGTCTCAGTTTTCCTAACTAGTCATTTATGCCTGCATAGCAGAATATACTTATCAGAAGGGATGGCTTTTATTATTTAAAGGTTTGAGAGCACATATATCCCCTCTTCCAGTCAACAGTCTTTTTTTATTATTATGTAAACAGCAAGTAGTCAAATGTGCACATCCTCTCTCCTTCATTTTTAGTAACACTTAGTAACATTGTTTAGCCTTGTTGGTTAGATAAATATATTAAAACCTGGACAGAGGTTTAAACAAAAGCCACTCAGTTCAATATGTCTTGCTTCTTTTCACCAAGTGTTCCTTCTTTTCACCAAATGTTTTTCTTTATCACCAAGTTGACTTCATCAGAAGACTGCCATACATTTACAAAATGAATTTTCCACTTCTTTGAACCTTTGTTGTTATGTCCTTGAAATAAAGTTCCTCTAACACTTGATCAATTGAACTTTTTGACTTTTGAATCTTTCCTTGTATCCTATTTTCTTCTAGTGTTAGAAAGAAATCAGTCTGCATCATGTTAAGAACTTCCATGGAAAACTAGATAGTCTGCAACCTATGTGATGAAAGAAATGTGTTTCTTGGGTAAATGCATAATTTATTATAATAATGATGTATAATGATAAATTATGCTGGTTTTGTTTTAATTTTAGTGAGTTATAGACCATGTATATGTAATCTGATTCTTAAAAAGCAGCAAAAAATGTATAGATTTTTGTCATGTACATTGTCTAAATTTCAAGAGCCATTAATTTTATCAAAAGAATATTTTACTAGTAGTTAGCTTCAACAAAATGGGCTGAATTTATACTCATCCCTTGCTTGCAAAGGTATGATTTTTTTTGCAATGGGTGGTAATAAAATACATTTAACACCTCTCTTTATCCTTATATCCTCATTACAACACTACTGTTTTTCTAAAGCAGCAGACAAACTGCAATTGTCATTTGAATGGAAAAGTCAACAGAGCATGACATGAAAGTGGATTAAATGCTCAAAATGAAAATAAAAGACTAACAAATCATCTCCTACCCATTCTCTTAATTTTTGTTCCTGTAATTTTTGCCCTACTCAGTCCTGCCTAGTAACATTTTTTTCTCTCTGGACACTCAGGTTATGCATTTCTTTCCTCCACCTGATCCAGTTTTAGTGGCAACATAAATAAATAAAACATCAGATGTTGTTGATATTTAGTTTGTAATCTATTACAGTCTTCCAATCTTTTTCTGTTGCCTAATTTTTGGGTTTTTTTATCCAAATCACAATCCAAGATACCAAAAAAGACTCTTATTGTATACGTCTTCCCAATTTGATAATGGATCATAGACAGTTACATTCCAGGAACAGTTTTCCATCTGCTTTGTTTTTGCAAAATTTCTGAGATTTAATAAAGTTTGTTAACTGATGGCAAAATCTACTGGTTCACCTTTCTGATTCAAGAAACTATTAAAAAACTGGTACTCTTCAAGTCCTTTCAGTTAGAATGAGAAATGGAGCCTAGAATACTTAAATTCTGTTTAGTTAATTCTGTTTATTCATAAGTTAGACACAAGCCCTTCTTTTTGGGGGATATAAGGAAAAAAAAAGAAAAAAACCAGTGATTTGAGGTCTTTTTACTCAAGGTGTTGGTTTTTTTTTCTCTTTTGTTGGTATGTTCTTGGGCTAGAAAGATAGTTCAGCCACTTTTAAAACCATACCAGAAAACTGATGCTGCAGCATTTATCTTGAATAAATCTTTGCAGTGGATGCTCTAAGGCAGCTATTAATTCTGTAAAATATAATACTTGTGAATGGAAAGTGCATTACTATTTAGCAAATTCAGTGAGAAGGAACCTTGTTTGGAAGGTACCACAATAGTCCCTTGGATGAACAGCATCCCTTTATGTGCTAAATCTAAATCTGCAGAAGAATAAACTTCTCTGGGAGATTTTCCTGACTGATCTATTGCAAACTGTTGCACCCTGTATCCTATAGAGATAAAATGGTCAGTGCCCCCTATCTGATGTGAGCACCAAATATTTCATTTATGCTGCTTTTTTGATGGATATTCTCATTATGGTGCTACATTTCCTTTTGCTGATGTCCAAGTGTCCTATTGCCATCATCCATCAGGAAGCAGAAAGAACTTTTCATGAGTATTTTTCATTACTGTTTTGAAACTCAGAATCTTTCTGAGGTTAATGAGCTTCTTACTCCTGACTGCCAAAAGTGATTGAACTGCAAATAAAGATGTTAATCAAAATCCTGATTATACTGGAAACAGACCAAAATATCCATGTCTACCAAAAAATCAACAGTATCATGACGAAGACTTCTCAAGCAAATTTTTTTTTTGCTTATCTGATGCTGATTCATGTCTATCTTCTAGGTGGAAGAGCTTTAAAGTCATAGAATGATACATAATGTCCAGTGTTTGGATGTGATTTAAGAGGAGAAAGATACCCTATTTTGAAAGGGTATGAGAAACAAGGTGTAGTACACACTCATTTTTCTCTTTCTTTTTTTTGCTGCAATAAAGAAGAGAAAGTCACATAAAGGTTGGCTACAGCTTTCAAGTATAAACACTAAGAATCAAAATTTCTTCTATTTTGTTGCTGGCATAATGACATCTAAAAATACCGCTCTAGAAAATAAAATCTTTTCCAATTTCTTTTGCTAACACACTGTTTTTTAATTCTCTTGTAACTCCTTGTTCAAAAAGAAAAAAAAGGTCAATACATCATTAAATGAAAAAGTACCTAGAAAAACTACTTTGGTAGATTAGGATAGAACTGAGATCTTTTGGAATAATCAGCAGTTTAATTCCTGTTCCCCTACCCATACAGTAATGTACTTTCTGCTTTTGTAAAGTGTGGTCATGAGTATATTTTTGCATGGTAACTATAGCTGTGGACAGTTTGTTTCGGTACTCTCCAAATATGTGTATGCTCTATTAAACATGTAAAAATCTTAACACAGCTGTTGAATGCAAACAACATTTTTAAACTTAAGCTGATCCTGGCACACTCCACATTATATACTTCAAAGGCTCCTGGCAGAAAAAAAACAACATGTAAATATGTTGGCACAGTCAGCTGAGACAGATGTTGTCTCTGCCTCTACCCACAGGAATCTGACTGCTAATTAAATAAACCTTTTTTAACTGTGTTGATATGGTCACTTGGGAAGTCAGCTGGGGATGGTAAATGTGTCTGTAAGCTCGAGTGTGGGTTTTTTGCCACAGCTCCCAGCAAGGAGCGACAGTTTGCACAGTGAACATCAAAGCAATTGGGGGTTGTGATAGGGAAGTTGATTGTTCAGAAGAAGCTGTAGAGCTGTGAGGTGAATTACAGGTGTTTTCAAACAGCAGGAATGAGAACAGAGCCAGTGTCACATGCTCTTTCTCCCGAGAGGTTCTTTTCACCACTAGCAGGTGACATTGTGAGGAAACTAGGCCAGGAAGTTGTTGGACGTGTTCAAACTATCACAAATCAGGTGGTATTTCTGTTCACTTCTGAAAAGCCTGTTGGGAAGCATTTATGATGTCTTGTTTCTTCTATGCTGTTACAAAGTCAAGTGCAGGTTTCATGCTTCACTGGGGAATCACAGCTCCCTAAAGCTGTGAGACAGGAGAAATCTCCCACTTTTACTGTAACAGCTTCTTGCATTTTGGCCTTTTCTCAACCATTTCTGTTACTCATGAGACTTGACAAGACCAGTATATTGTGATGTTGTTTTCCAAAGCTATTTCCCCCTTCCTATTTACACACAAAACATGTATTTGGGACAGGACAATCTTGCACTTAAACTGAGTCTACCTGGCCTTGTATGCCAGCACAACCAGCAATGTTAACCAATCATACATTCAATAAATTGCCCTGTGGTGGAGGATCATCTCTTACAGAGATGAGATTACTTTAAATATTAAAAAGGAAATTTCTGGTGTGCTTACACAAAAGCACCTGTGTCTAAATACTCCTAAGTGAACAGAGCCCTAAAGCTTTCCATGTGGAAAAATCCTCTTATTTAGGTTTAGCATATGGAGGTTGAATTTTAGAGTGAAGCAATTTTTTACTCTGCCTGAAGAAAGGCATGAGAATTTCTGTTTCTCTAAGTGGATCCTGCTTCTTCATAAAAATCATTAACTCCATGTAATTGCTGACACATGTGTAAATCCTACTGCGTAGGATTTCTACTGCGTAATTCTAAATGATGGCATACTAATCCTGTAGAAATATAATCTTAATTAAACTTGCAGTTTGTCTTGATTGTATGAACATAGCAGGTAATCGGGGATTCTTTTCCCAGTTATTATTTTGCAAATGGATTCTTCTTTTACTGAGATCAGAAAAATCAGATGAGCAAGGAACTTGAAAAATAATATTGGTTCATACCCTGTCCTCATGTCTTATGTGAGGTTTGGACTTGACACATCATCTTAAAACATTGTTTTCTGTTTCTGATTACCATTGAGGGTGACAGCCAAATCAACTTCTGGTGGAAGTTTAATTAAAGTTGTGAATGAAAGAGATTAGTTTAATTAGTGAAATGTTTGCATTTAGTAGGGCCTGTGCCATGTTTCTTTGAAACTTATGTCAATGTCTTCAGGCCCATATATACCATTTTTTCTTAAAAAAAGAAAAAAACCAACAACCCACAGAAAAAAAAATTAAAAATATATTTAAATTCTCTTTCTTTGTAGCCCAGTATTTAATTCTTTTTTCCTCTTTTTCTCTCTAAAAACTGAATGTCACATCCTTCCTGTTCTGATTTTTCTATGATATGTAAGCCATAGAAGTTAAGTAAATTTGGCACTTTTTCTTTGTTTGTTTTTGGTTTAATTTATAAACAGAGGTCTAGGTATGGATTGAGAACCATCTTAATTTGATTTCCAAATAATAAATAAAATCAAACGGTTTTTTCTACCTGTTCTCAAAACACTCTGAGTTTGGCTGCAGTGTTTTCCAATAAACACCATTAAGGAAACAGGTATTTGCATTAAAAAGGAAAAAACATCATTGCTTTCAAACCTCCTTTTCATTTCTTTTTCTTTTCTGATTTGAGGGTGTTTTGGGGGGGGGGGGNTTTTGTTTGTTTGTTTATTTTCCTAAGGTTTTATTTAAGCAATCCACAGAAAGCCAAGACATTACAGTCTGCTTGGCTGATCACATTGAACAGATGGGTTTATATCTCTTTTTTTTTTGGAAACAACACATAGCGATTTTGCTAGCAAGCCCACTGTTGGTAATCTTCTTCACTAAAATTCACAACTTAAATATTAGCAAGATTAAAACCACAAGTGTTTTCTTATGATAATCAGTGTTACCCTAATTTGAAAGACATGTTTCGAATTACTATGCTTTAGAGAACAAGCGTTTTTTACTTCTATAAAAATTGTATGCTCTGATTTAGGATAATATTTGTATTCACATGCTTTGATGGCACTTGAAAGTGATCTGAAAAAAATTATTAGTTTGCTTCTTCTCTTCCATGTTAAAGATAGAGGTTCTGTAAACTCTTGATTAGGCTATTACTTTTTTCTCTTCCAAAATATGAGTAGTTTCAAAAAATGCCTGACATTGGAGCCTTTGGTATTATCTGGCAGCTGAAGTGTCTTAAAGCAGATATCTAGAGAACAGACATTAGTAGCAATTACTCTCCTGGCACGTCACAGAGTCATCTATTTTGGTTATCTGTGTATTCCCATTGCTTCCATTTTATAGAAAAATCAATAAACCATTTAAGACAATTTTTATCGACCCCATGTACATCTATGACAGTAATACAGCTTTAACAGTGTGACATAATTTTATTACACCAAGGAAGAACAAAAATAATATTTGCAACAAGCACATGAAGTTACACTTTGTAAAACTAGTACACATTGACTGAGATTCATCTACAACAGTTCCAGGCAGGTAATATTCAAATTTGTGTAACAGCATTATGCTTCTTTTTTCCTTTCTTTTTTAAAGACAAAGCTTTTGCAGGTGATATTAGTCACATTTGCTTATTCTGTTAAGAATTCTGTGTGTTATGAAGTTTCCTTTAAACAAGATTAAAAAATAATAGTTTCTCTTCTAAGAATTTAGCAGGAAAAAGACATTTTCAAGTAGAAGCTTGTAGATACTGTAAGTCATAGTTAGTTACCATATAATGAATAGGAGCAAATTGTGCATTTAATGCAAAATGATTAAATATAATCAGATGCAATTAGATATTTGCTCTTTTTACCAGTACTTCATAAGTTGCTTTTTTTTGTTTATTTAGGCAATTCTTTTTTATCCTAAAATAAATATTCTATAGCTTCAAAACATATTCTCAAGCAAAGATTATACATCTTTCAAAGTTTTTTCATTGCTCTTTAGAATTGAAAAATAATAAACCAAATTACACTTGAATTATCCTTCAAAGTATTTACTTCTTTAAAATATATATTAATTTTTACAATTTAGTAATTGCCAGTGTTTTTATTTGCATAACTTATAACCATAATAATTTTGTTATAATCTTAAAAAACCCTAGTAAAAGTCATATTTGTAAAATATTAGGTCGGATGTATATTTATATTTTTTTAATGTCTCTTTTAACCAAAAAGTCTATGCCAGCAATAACCACACTTTAACTAGTAAAGAAATACAGTTCTAGTGTAGTTTTTCTGCATCACAAGATTGATTTCAGCAAGACGGTAGAATAGCCTCTTGCTGAGATAATTGCATCTCCTCTCAGAATGTTAGTCAATGTGGATTTATGGAGACATGATCTAGATACATGCAGTCAAATCTGTGCTCAGTATCTGCAACGTGAGCTTTAATAACATTATCTCTGATATGCACTTCCTGAAGTATTTGACACTTTGATTTTTCATTTGTCACATTTTAGAAAAAAAGTCATTCATTGCATATTCTCTTTCTTTGCTTAGAATTGTCAGTGGGTTTCTGCGTTTCTGTGGCTACAAAAGGAGTACTTTAAAAATGAGGAGAACAGACTTCTCATATATTACAAAACATTTGTAATCTTTCTTGTAATTTTAGAGTCTAGTGATACCTAGCTTGAGAACTATTTGAATGAGCACTTGACTCTTTGCAAGTGCATCTTGTAACATTTGGCTTGTCTAAAAGATTCAGGAGAAAGCAAAGTGGCGCTGGAAACTCTTTGTATATATTTAGAGGCATTAATGCAAAGACACGGATTCTTCCTGATGTGTCTTTTTCCTCCTACCTCTCTACCTGTCTATCTAAGTGTGCAATAACATACAGAAAGGCTCCCTTCTCCCACGAGCAACAAATAGGACCTTGAGCTTGAATGGGGGAACCGAAAAGAGCAGTAATGTTCATTACATGCTCGCTGCATGTGTAGATGTGGCACTTGGGGAAATGGTTTAGTGGTGGACTTGGCGAAATGGTTTAGTGGTGGACTTGGCAGTTCTATGTTAACAGTTGGACTTGATGATCTTAAAGGTGTTTTCCAAGCTAAATGATTCTACAGTTCTATAATTATTCCCACTGCTTTTATTCCACTGACTTCGAAAAATCTTCGATAAAGGAGGTCGATCTGAGGAATCATCTTCATTTCTAAGTTTTCTCCAAGGACTTTTTTAATGTCTTTGTGGCCCTCTGTTTTCTAGTTTTAAAAAATAAAATTTGTAGTGCTTTTTCTAATTTATATTGATATTGCCATGGTACACTTCGAAGTTGTGAAGGAGAAATGATAGAAAAAGTCATGTTGTTCCAGAGAGACTAGTTTTCATTTAAGCGTTGACAAATGTGTATGTTATTGATTATACCTCTGAATTACTTTCAGGTTAAAGTGTAGGTATTCATTCAGACACCATTTGTGGAAGACCATTTAAAAGTTTTAAATTGTAGAAAGTGGTATATCACAGTCAGTAAAAGCACCAAAAGCCATGTTAGGATATTTACATAATGATATCAAGACTTAACTGATGTTAAGTTCTAGTAATACTATTCAGATACTTTCATGATGGTTTTAATACATTACATGAGTCAAACTGTCTTTAAAAAATTGTGTGGAATTATGTTGCTTTGCCTTGAACAATTTTATGCCAAACATAACAAAATACTTGAATTCTGAGTATAATACTGAGTAAGTATGATTTTGAGTGCAATCCAATGCAAACTAGTTAAAGAGAAACGTGTAGTATTACTGCAGAAAACTTTTGGGTCTGATCATGATTTTCGCTGATTTAAAGGCTTGCCTATATCCAGTGGGAATATCATCAGAAACACCATGCCATGTACCCCAGAAAATGCCATTGCGAACACCTTTGTATTTCTTGTGGTAGTACTTGCCGTTGAGATTGGCTGACAGGCACGCATCGAACCACCAGCCAGAGCTGTAGTATGCACCACAGTTTCCTGAAGGATACCTGTCATTGTCCCTGTCTGGAGTTGTAAAGAACTTTTGGTCGTGGTTGTAATGCTTGCTGTAGTGAAGGGCATCTCCCGCTGTGCCGCTGTAGCCGTGAACACTCAGACGGTACTTCAGGTACTCGTTGGCCACATAGAAGTGCTCGTACCTTGCATATTCTCTGATTCCATTGAAGTCTTCAAGGTCAATTCTCAGTTGCATTTCCTGGCTCTTTGTCAGGAGATGAATTTTGTCATTCCCCAGCCAAAACTCCCTGCTAAGGTTTCCAAAGCCATTTTTGTAGTCATTCCAGGTTCTGTTGAAGTTAGTACTGCCATCCTGACGCCGCTGCAACACTGTCCAGCCACCTCCATGTGTTTGCATGTCACAGTAAACTTCGAAGCTCTGGTTTCTGGGATCAGGGCTAATCCTGTAGATTCCGTTACTCCTTCTGCCTGCTATGTAATGGTCAGCACAGTCTCTCTGCATTATTTGTATAACTGGTGGAAGAACAGACAGTGTTAGAATTAACATGACTTCAATTTAAAAAGACATTTTTTCCTAGACTGATGTGGCATACAGAACTTGGACTGGACAGACTTTAACATTGGAAATAGTGCTGCAGTAATTTTGGTTCTAAGGAGAAACAGATTTTTTCCATCAGGTTTATTCTATAATAGTTGCCACCTAGAATCATCAGATAGCTGTATAAAAGAACTCATTTAAATGACTTTTTGGAAGAACCTGTTGAATATAAGGGCATTTTGATTGTTTGCTTTCCCCTTCCTCCTTTCCTCTACTTTATCCTTTCATTACTTCCTGTAAATTCAGCCTGATTTCTTCAGTTCATATTTCTAATGCTTTTTGGCTACAGACTTGCTTCTTTTCGTGTTTAAATGTACACCATCGTACTCTGTCTACAATTATTTGGCAGTGTGTCAGAGAAAGAACTTTGTCCACATGGCAATGATGTCAACCTGGCTATTGTTCAGTTAACATCATTTTATAGAGAACATAACATTATTAGGAATGTTTTGGGTATTAACGTTGACTGTACTTTAGGAAGCAGGAAAAAAGTAATAAAATTGTCATATCTATTGTGGTAATCATGTGATTCCTAGAAAGATCAATCTAGAAAAGTGATGATGCTTTCCTGTGTATGTGGCATTGCTGGTTTTACAGGAAGGAAGAATGTTAGCATCTACTGTTAGCACAGGTTTCTCCACCTTTGGCTGATGTATTTTATTCAGAATAAAAGTACACCCAGGTTTTACTTCAGAGTGAAAGTCTAGTTTTGATCCATGGTGTCATCCAGTAATGTCATTCCAGTATGATACTAGAATTTCATGTTGTTAAGTGATACAGAGGCTCTCAGAAGTTCTGAGTTAAAAGTCAAAATCATAATCTTCATTCCTATTGCAGATTTTAATTTATGGGCATTTTCATTTGCAGACTTGGATCATAATTTTTCCTAGAATACTTAAACAATTAACCTACTTCTTGAAAGGGAGGAGTGTTCTCAGGCTGCAGCAGGCAATAAGATCCAGAGCTTCTTGTTTGCCAGCAAACTGGGAATTTATGAAACCATGAAGTATAGGAATAAAACGCTTAAAAGCCAAATCGAAATCCATAATACTTTCTCATTTATTTCACTGAACTTTGTGTAAGATCTTTGGTGGCCTGGGTTTCAGAGCAGATCTTGACAGAGAATATACATTTCAGGTAAATTTCTTGTATAATCCAATTCAACTCTTATTTAAATAGTTTTACTATTACTTTCAGTGGGAATAAATCCTCTATAGGAAAAAATTGTAGTTGTCATCCTTGCTAGTTTTCATAATTAATATATTGTTGCTACAAGCACTTTTAGCATAGAACTGTAAAATACAAGGAATATCTACATGATCATATGCTATGAACAATACACAACATTTCAGTAAGTGTAAGGAATGTCTAAAATTAATTTAGTCGATTATGAAGCACTGTACTTGAATATGATTCATTACCTATTTATATAAAAATCACTCATTCTTTTTTTTGTTTTATATCTGAATTAAAGTAATTGATTTATACTGATTTGTATCAGATTTAAGCTGATTGTTGATATAGTAAAGCACTACCTTTCTTATTACTTATTTGCTCTTTTCACACTTTCAAGAATTTCAGCTGTACATACACTGTACCACCTGCAGATCCTTCTATTTTTGATATGGGTAGACAGAAGAACAATTCTATTTTAAACTTGAGTGCTAAGCAACAGAAACTTAAATAGTATAATGCAGCCTGATCTTTCTCTGGTTTATCTCTTGAGAACCATGTTTTCATATCTTTGATAGCTAAGAATTTTGGTACAATGCACTTAAAATCCAGAGAACATTTCCTGTTTTCAAAGATTCTTTTATAGATATAAAAATTGTATGACTTTTACAAAAACCTTCAACCTTGCCTTAATAACAATCAACATGAAAATATGATACTTAACGTATTTAATGAAGGGTATTATGGTGTAAAATAAAGTTTATTTTTCACACATACTAATTGAATTGCAAAAAATTGTCCTTAAAAAATGAATTTTTTAAATCCTTCAATGAAGTCCAGTTCTAGGAGGGACTGAACACCTGCAGCTCTCAGTAACCCCTTGGTGGCTGCTGAAATGTTTTACAGGAGTATAAATAAACACTAAAAGAGCAGGTGATTGTGAAGTTAATAACACTGCTATTTGGCTAAAATGTATTTTAAATTGTTTACCTAATATTAGTAAAAGGCACAGAAAGCTTATACAGGCAGCAAGAATTAACAGGTTACATACCAGGGCTTGGCTGCATTGCTGGACACTTAGAAGAACATTTGTTATCCAGACTGTTCACAGCAAATGTTAAATTTGCAACTTTGCTGTCAACATAATGTTCTACATTGTTCATATTTATGAGGTTCAGCTTCTCTAAACGACCCTGCAGTGTCTGAATCTGGGTCTTTGCATTTTTTAAGCTGGTCGCCATTCTGTTAACTTTGCTTTGCAGTTCCTTTACTCTGTTATCTTGGATTTCGCTGTTTTCTGCTGGAGTTTCTGCATTAGGTGGCAGGAATTCATTACTACTGTCTCTTTCTCGGTTGTCATCTGCCTGCAGCTTGCAGTCTTGGCAGCATTTCTTCAACTTGTTTACTGCTTCTTTAAGGGTCTGTACTTCTTTGAGAGTCTTCTCAAGCAGTCTGAATTCTTTGGGTAGCTGGATGGTCATCGGAGGCAGATTTATCTGATAAGGACAATCCTCTCCTTCATCACATTTCCGATTACTTTTGAGCTTTACAGGACAAGCCTCAGTAACTTTTGCTTCTTTAGCATTCCCTTCATCTTCTAAAACAACTGCAAAGACATTTGTTAGAGCAAGGAGAGTTGTCTTCAGCAAGACTATGTAAACGAGGAGCTTCATCTTCACTGAGAAACTGGCAGTATGAGGAAGTATGCAAAAGTGGAACAACTTTATAAGGGCAGCTTGAAGCCTGTGAGTTATCAGACTGCCTGCACTGTTCTCAGAAATGGGTGGGAGTGCTTGCATCACGGGTGATTAATAGCAGAGCAAAGTAGGTAGTGCTTGCAAGAGTAGCACATTTCAGTGAATATTCCTGACTCAGGGCTAATGTATGTAAGCAAAATGATGAAACACTTGAGTGCTGGTCACTTAAGCGGTTTCATTTAATTCTTTGTTGTACATAGGTGTTCTTTTTTTGGGGAAAAAATTATCTAGCTCTTTATAGTAATAGTCTTGTAACATCTCTTTCTTAACATTTAAGTGGTCTAAAGTTTGTTCTCTAACCCAGACTGTAATCTTACCATAGCAGGTGGAAGAAGTAAAAACTAGCCTCTTTCCCATTTGAGGTTTATCACAGCAAAAGCTTCAAGGATATTCAGTCCCCCCCTTTTTTTTTTTTATTTAATAGGTGTATTCATGGAAATGTTGAAACAGACATATAGTTTTGATTCCTAACATTTTTCAGGGTAGAGCCCCATACTCAGGAGGATGAGCTGCACTTTCTCCTTCTCACTTTGCCTAGCCCACCTTTAAATAGATATCTGTAAGATTCATAATTTTAGTGGCACATCACTATTAAAATTCACTGTTATCTGAGTATTTCTTATTGAACTTTTCTAAGTGAAGGGAAGTGTATTGGTTTTTCTGTGGCCAGGTTTTGGTGGCAGTGGGGGGGGCTGAGGGAGTGGCTTCTTCAAGAAGCTACTGGAAGTTTCCCCCATGCCCAGGCTGGGCCCGCTGCTGGCCAAGGCCGGGCCAATCAGTAGTTGACAGAACGCCTCTGTGAGAACATATTTAAGAAGGAAGNAACAATACAGGAAGTGAACTTAAGATAGTTCCTCCCTTGCTGCATGGGAACTTAGCTGTTGGATTGATCATCCAGGAAACCCAAAGCAGATCCTGGTGTTCTGAATAATGTCCCACATTCTAAATCTAAAGCAGAGCAGAGAGCTAGGGAAGGAACTCTCAGGGTTTTGGAGTAATGCTCTTCTTTTTATTGTACCTCATATCAGCTTTCAGAGTTAATCATGCACTTTACGTGACTAATCGCACCAAACAAAATACTTCTTCACCAGGTGACAACTGCCATGTACTCCCTCATTTTTATTCTACAGCCACCTTTGCTCTTGTCACATGGTGCCTATGCAGTTTTAGTGATCTATGTCATTTTCCTTGTGCCTCCAAGCAAGGCTACATGGATATGTGTTTATGCATTCACAACTTGGTCAAGAGACAAATAACATGCTGAGTAAAGGTGTTTACCCCAGTTCTTGTTTAATTAGTCCAATCTGAATTATTCATTTCCTTAAACCTTATTTGACATTACTCATAATACAGATTAAATATTAAACAGACATTAGTCACACATATAACCCAGAAAATCATGATCTGTGTAATGCTACTAACTTTTATACATACCACATGGTTATATTGATAGTAAAGGAAGGAGGCTTGGTCAAAAAAGCTACATGTTTAACTTTCTGCTTCAATTTCTTCAGATTCCTGCACAGCACAATAGTTTGGGCACTTTCTTGGAGAAATTTACCTTTCCCATATTCTAAATGAACACCTCAGAACCTGCCATGATGCTTTTAGTTATTTGGCTAAACTGTGTATCTCTCCCTTTCAGGTCATGATAGTTCCCCAGCAATGAGGTGAAAGATCACACCCCACTCAGGTCACCACTTCGGTTTTGTTAAAAATGCATCAAAACTGAAATCTTTGTAGCAGATAAAATATATGATTTTAATTTGTGAGTAGAATTTTTAAACTATTCTTCTGATTAATAGGATGCTATTTTTTTATTGTATCAGCATAAAATCAACTATTTACAGAGCCCTGTTCTTCTGTGTGATCATCTCTATCAAGTGAAGAAAAGCTCTACCAGCCTCTTCTGGGGGGATTTAGAAATAGAATTCCCAAATCCATGGGTTTTGGGAAGCCACAATCTCCCCACAGTGTTGTCTTTTTTGTTTACAATGGACTCTGCTATCTGCTTTGTGACTTTGAACTGGACAAACTGTTCTGCATCTGTAAAATTAATAATAATTATCCTTGGTAGACCACATTTTATGATTTGCCTTGAAATATTGGCTCAAATACTGTGATTTTTGACTGCTGTGCTGCATTGAAAGCCTAAATTTTGTAACATCTAGTTGGGCAGAAATTTCTAGTAATACTGAGTGTAAAAAAAACCAAAAACAACAAAAAAACCAACCAAACAAAATAGGTTCAGATAGTAAGATAAGTATCTGAGCTTTTCATCTTTATCCTAATACATTCATTCCTTAGTCCCTTATGTATCTTCCTTTTGGGATATTTGCTTCCTCCTTTGAACGAGACTTCAGTAATCTTGAGTAGCTCTGCTATTCTCCTGGTTTCATTGTAAGTCTCATGGTCTGCTGCTAGTCTGTCAGCAGTCTGGAGTCCAAAAGATCTATTTCTCCATCAGAGATCTGTGTGCTTCTCCATGCTGGAGGAGTCTTATAATGAAGGACTGGTCAGGGAATGTCCATTCCCAACAATTTGTTATGTCTCTTTTCTTCTTCAGGAACTCAAAGTAGTGTACCACAGCCTTTTCCTTGTTTTCATGTCTCATGTCTCTTGTCTTCCTTGAGATAAATGAAGCTAACTTCCAAATCTGATTTTTTCGGAAATCTTTGGCCTTAGAAAGGACACTGAGCAATCTTGAACTGTGAGATGCTGAGGCACTTTGAGTAAAAGCAGAAATATTGGAGCAGATCAAAACTGAGAACTGCAGTTTGCTCATAAAGTTTCTTATCAAATGGAACTTCCCTAGATCCCTAGAGCGTTATGCATAAAACTTACCACTTTAAATTAGTTAGGCAATCACAAAACCCAAACCCCAATCTTTTTCAACTGTGAAAAGATCTAACTGAATAACAGCTGATGACTCTGAGACTTTTGTACTAAGGTCTTTGTTTTTGTTTGCATTTGCTTAAAGGTCATTTTCTTGTAACTTTTCATCTCTTTTTGTCTTCTTTTTGAGACTCTATGTTTCTTCCTGCGGACTGAAAAATATCTTGACCTTACAGACATATCTTCCTAAACATAAACTGGAATCTCAAGATATTCTTAAATTCTACTTAAGAATTTAATTCTTTTCACAAAACTACCCAGTGATTGCAAGGTTAAAGTGATGTGTCTTGTTTTATCAGACTTATCTGACGAGTGTTTATTCCAAGTTTATCAAAACCAGCATGAAGCCTTTCCCATTCTTTTTTAGAGTAAGGTTTTTTTCCCTGGCAGATAATGGAATGTAGATCAAATAGAAAACAACAAAGTTATGACTGTAGGCAGATGTTAATTTAACTAGTGACTATGGCAATTTAAAACACAACAGCTTGACCTCTGTTTGATTTTTTGGCTTTGTGCTCTTAGTCAACATCTCCTGCAGAAGAATTGCTGCAAAACATCCAGGTTTGTCTAAGTAGTTCAGATGATTGATATGAACAAACCTGATGCACATCTGGGTTCATTCACATAAACCACTTTTGTGGCAGAGGTGGGATGTGTTAAAATTCAACTGCTGCAGTAGTATTTTTGATGGCGTTTGTAAACTTCACTGATTCTGTGATGTATTTTGTCTGAGAAAAAGGATGAAAAGTAATTCAATTAATTTTCAGGTTTTCCCACAATGTGCAATATATACCAAAATTCCAAAGTAGAAAAAAATCCTCATTTAGAATTCTTCCAGATTAATTCAGTTGTGTTTTTTGTTTTAATTCAGTAATCATTCTTTACACAAGCAGTCCTTATGCTGTCCACTGAATTGTGGGACTGCCTGTTCATCTTGTCACGTGTCCATGAGAACACATCAGAACACAAAAAGAAAGGCAGTCTGATTCCATTTTGATTTTAATGGTTAATATTAGTATTCATATTCAGATACAAATTACATAGAACTAGTGGCCACATGGCTTTCCTACCTGTTTAAATTGGTCATTGCTTTATTTATTAATTCTGGCAAGAGGCAGGAAAGCCAGCATGGACACAGAGCATGTAAGTAGTAGGTAGTATTTATGTAAGCAGTTATAAATGCAATACATATTACAAAATTCATGTGGTGAAAGAATATGACTCCTCTTGTTAAGGCAAGGACTATATTTGTGAAGAAAGAGGTCCATGAAACCAAATTCTTATTAATTCTGTTTCTCCCATGGCATCTAAAGACCTGTCTGCCCAAAATCTACAATTTATGCTGTATAGTTTCTTTTTCTGTAGCCATAGAAGATGCTGTAGTTGGCTCAATATATAGAGAATAAACCAGAATGAACATTAAGAGTGATGACACACCAAATACAAAAGCCTCTCTCTCTGCTGTCTTTGCAGGAAAATTCCTTTTTGATTCCTGTAAACCTGCTCCAATAAAACCAGCAAGTGTAACACTGTGCTGGTTATTTAGTATCCTCCTTTCAATATTCAGATCCCAAGAGGTGACGGCGGGAAAACTATGTCCTTCCCAAAATGCTGATCTCCTATGCTCTGTTTTACTGAGCTGCCCAAGACACAATTGGCCACCAGATGCAGTATTTTCTCACTCACTTGTACCATCTTTATTGTGACTGACTTTTATATTTTTATATTTTCTATGTAGGGTTTGCTTTTTTCCCATGAACTGGGGGACAAAACTACGGTTATGAACTTTGTCTTGGGAAAGAATTTCTGATATTATTTTTCCTAGTCATTATTTGTTAGTTTGAAAAGGCTTCTCAGGAATTTTTTTTTTATTAAAGGATGCCTTGCTTATCCATCTGTAATTAAAAAAGTAACATTGTATAAATTCTATGTAAGGCAATACAGTACTATATCTACCATAAGTAGGTGTATTTCTGATTTTCATGTATGCCTTTACATCCACACTCAGTTTTGTCCTGTCTGTGTAGCACCATCTAGAAATACTCTTTGTCATGTAAAATACTTTGTAGTAGACTATGAGCTTTTCAGTGGTATATTAGTATAAAACTCTTCATGTCAGAATAAAGTGAGTAGACATTAATAATTTCTCATGCTCATGGTTTCTGACTTTTCTGAGTTACTGGATTGTTATATGTAGAACCAATGCAGGCAAGTCACTTTTCTTTAGACAACAAAGTTCAAGGAACCATAAACCTTATGCTCTCACTTTATGAAAAAATGGTACACTATATTTTATAAGTGCACAGTATCTTCTAATTCATTACATTTATGATTTTCTTGGAATAGGAAAGAGGGGTGAAATCATTTGTGAAGCACTTTGTAAAATAAAAAATCACTTTCTCAAATTATTTAAATTATTTCTATTTTCCAAATAGAAATGACTTAGAAAGGTGATTTCTTTAAAAATAGCCCTTTTGAGGGAAAACAGGCTTACATATAAATGTAATCTTTCATAAATATTTTTGTTACTTTGTTCTGATAATCAAAAACATCAGGAGAGAAATGCCTGACTGCATTTGTGCAACAATTAGCCTCATGGCTTCAGGTGTTCTTATTTATCACATATCTGCAGTATGGCTACTCCTGTGTGTATTTTCAGTGTTTCCCAATCTACAAAATGGAATGCAGAATTGCATACTGATAACTACCATTTATTGTGCAAGTAAATATTTACGGTCTTAAATTAGTGATTTTTATTGTCTTATTTTAAAATACTTTAGAAATATGTGCTGAAGCCTGAAATAGATTTGAGTAGAGAAATTACAGATAATTTTGGAAGTGTTAGTCTTTCATAAGTCTGTTTTAATATTTGAGGCGTATTGAAAATGTGCAATGACTGAATGAAAAGTGTAAAGATGATATTTTATGGTTGTATATAAATTGTGATGCAACATTTTACATTACAGTCAGAGTTTAGGTCATCTAAACATCTGGTGTTTGGGCTGAGCTTGGTAGTCATCTTTGGCTCTCACCATAGTCAAAGACAAGTAAGAACCTCACTGAGAATATTTGTTATTATAGATGCTGAAAAGCAGTCTGAAATAATTTAATTAGTTAAATTGTGTTATTAAAAATATTAGAATCTTAAATACACTGAATTATTAATCTCTATTCTGGTATTTCTTTTTGCTTTCCTTTTGCTTCCTAAATTCCAAAGGCAGTATATTTCAGTCTTTATCTGCATGGCTTAGGAAAACTATGCAAGTGAGACAAAATAAAGTAATAAATGTTTAGACTCATTATACTTCAGAACAAGTCTCTATCTTCTTTTGGGTAAAAATTAGAGAGAGTTATTGGTACATCAGCAGCATACAGGCTATCTTTTAATTGTTGCAGTATACATTCAGCCACAGCATCCTTATTCAGTCACTGCTTTATCAAAATTTGGCAGACCAGGGCCCTGAGGTGACTACTGGTCTACTTTTGAAGCTACCCCTGCTTTGGGCAGGAGGTTGAACTAAATGGCGTCCAGAAGCTCCTTTCTGTCTTAATTTTTCTGACTTAATTCCTCTCTTGTGTTGCAAGGAGTTTATTTTTTACTTCACCCTATGTTGTAATAAAGATAAGTTACAACCACAACCTGTATAGACTTTCAATTGTTTTTCCTTTGTTTTTGGATGCTCCGTCTTGAAGTAGCCAGGATACGATCATCAGAAGTAATGAGAAGTAAGTCATAGTTATGAACTTGCTCTGAGCAATGGGCTGAACTTGAGGAGGAATTTTCAGTTTCCTTAGTGCATTATCATGGGTCCAGATGTTGTCTAGATAATTTGGAGATATCAGGCACAGGCAGATATCCCTATGTCTTTAACTCTGTGGAGATTGGATAGAAATGCAAGAGTCATAGCATGGGTGCAACCTGCTTGTACTTGCCCCCCTACAATGTAGAAACAACAAGATGGTGTTGCCTTGTCCTTGGAATGGAACACCTGAGCTGCGTGGTAGGTGTCCCAACAGTGTGGCCTCAATGAGGATTTTGACAATGTGCAGAGGTTTCTGTTCAAAGAGGAACACTTAACCTTTCCCATCCCTAAATGCTTGAACTTTTAAATATTTTACAAAAGACTGAAGCAAAGTTCTTCAAATAAACAACACAGAAAGAAAATTCCAAATGTGACATAGCAGAATGGCCAGAAGAGCCATATGTCAAGTGGTTAATATTATACTAAAATCCTTAGTATATACAAACTATGAAATATATAAATGCCTTGATGTTTTTCTCATCACGTAGTATGAGACAAATTACTTGTTTGATGAGACCTTTCAGATGTTTGAAATAAGTAAATAAATATAAAATATTGTATATTCTCTGCGTTAAAATAACATTAAGTGGAGTCACAATGTCTTATTTTAGTTACAAAACCTACATCTTAGAATGAAGACATGGAAAGTGTTACTATTCCACTTCAGCTTAGAATACATCTTAGTTGTTTTGCACTATCTGCAAACATAATTAGAAACACGTGTTAGCTACATAATTTCTCTGAAACGCTGAGATCCTCGGCACTGTTGAAATTATGTCTTTGCTGGGAAGCCTCAAGTGTTTCGTAATGATTATGAGTAATTGAGTTAATCAGTAATTTCTTGGTGGTGGCTATATTTATCTTCTATGCTTATTTTGGGTGCTTTTTATCAAAAGAGTGTGAGTAGCTAACATTCAGATTGCATAATCTATTTAAGTTTAAAATCTGGCTGAGTTTTATTCATTTCCAGAATCCCAAAAGAATTTTAAAAAGCCTTGAAATTCAAAATGGGAAATGTTCTTTAAGTTTGATTTTTTTTATCACATTTGAGTCACAGAAAAATTATTTTGAAGTTCCAGAAGAGTTCCTTGGTGTATCACTTTGAATTGACTGTCAGGAAGAACTGAATATGATGTTAAAATGGAGAATGCCCACTGCACCTAATGTGGGAACGAGGAAGCATTGTTATATTTAGGACCAAACTTCACTGTTTTGCGCACATGGAAGAGTACCTCATGCAGCAGATGAGCCCTCTCCCTTCTCTGATTTTAATTCCCATTCGTGTTCTGACATCTTCTCAGTCTTACCAACATCTCATATACCACATATCTCTATACCCACATTCCAGGCATGGAGAAACTATCATGGTCTTACATCCTGAAGTCAAGCTGGAAGGATATACAAGAGGACCCTCAGATAGTGTGTAACCTCACATAGTGCTCACTCTCTCTTGGAATTGTCCTCAGGGGATTTTGAAGAGAGCACTGATGGGGAGCTGTTGGTAGCAAGCAATTATGAAATTATTACTAGTATGGAGTTAGAGGAAAGATATTCAGGTGTGCAGAACAACTCTTTCAGCACAAATAGTTTCTGGTTTTTTTCATGGTTTCTTATATTCAAAAGATTCCTGACAGGGTCAGAAAATCCACCTAGAGCTAGAAAATAAGAAGGATATGCCCTTCCCTTTCACAATTTCCAGAAAAATTTTCCTCCACATTTTCTGTTGTAGGACAGAATTATCCAGCACTTCATCGGGCTTTTTACGTATTGAAGGAAACAAATTTGCTTTGGAATTTGTGTTTTATTTGGGTTTGTTTCAATATGTTTTGATTTTCTGGTAGAAAAGGCAGATGTCAAATAGTGAAAGAACATGCAAAAGTGTAGCAAAGTTAGGAAGTTGCACTCATGTTTATCAGTTAAAGATGAGTGTGAAGTAAAAGAAAGGGTAACAAGGCAAAATAAACAGATATTTTAAGTTAAAAGGAAAAATTCAAGTAAATCCAGTAATGAGATTCATACTTCCATATCTTTGATGTAATTGCATTTATGGGAGTATGAGGAAAAAGAAAGCAGATGATTGCCAGGCAACCATCCATTAGCAGCCAAATCTTCATCCAACTTTCCAGCTTCTTAGATAAGGAAAATTTATTTTACTTTATCCAGATGATCTGTCAATGTTGAGTGTGTTTAAAAATGTTCGGGGTCCCAGTTCATTGCATAACAAGAAAGTGAAACTGAGAAAAACAAAACACAGTTAAGTACAACTGACATGGAAAAGGACTGGAGGACTCAACAAGCTAGGAATATTTATCTGACTATATTCCGAACCAGATCTGAGATTACCAGTGGAAGAAAATAATCTCATTTCTTTCCAGAGCATTATGGATAACACATAACTGACAAAAAAAAAAGATAAAAAAAAAAAGACATCTTCAGTAGCCATTCACAAGTTCCTTTTTTTCCTCATTGCTCCATCTTCTAACTCATTCTTTTACTTTTTAGTGTAGCAACATGATTTGTTACTCTGAGGACAACTACATTTTACTTAACCCAGCAATATGAGAGCTTCCAAGCAATAAAATAAACTATGAGTGCATAGTCTTGGCTATTTTATTAATAATATGGGAAAGGCAGTCTTGAAAGAAGTATTTATCTGTGTATCAGGGGGATCATCTCTTGTCTGGTTTTATCAGCACAATTAATACAGTTTTTCTAAAGTAAGCTCATTTTTTCTTTCCTTCTTCCACATACTGTTTCTTCCCTTCAAACGGTTGCCTCTTTCCCTTCTGCCCTCCCAAGAATCTTGGAGAAAACAGTATACTGGGCTTTAATAACTAATCCTGGGACCAGCATAGCCCAGTGCTAGTTCTCTAATGGCTCTCCAAATAAAGTTGTGGTCATGGGATCTGGTGATAAGACTTTTCATGGAAGTCTCACTGCCTTTGACAAGTTCATATGCCATCCATGCACTCTTTCTCATGCAGTCCTCAGTGCTACAAGTCTTCACATTGCATAGCATCAACCTTACTGGAATAAAGCTTTTAGCTCTGAATTGAACTGAGGAATTATGTGTAAAAGCTCTAAAAAGTTTACAGACATTGTCAAACATGGCATAGATCTGCAGGGAGAACCTAAGCAGTAAGAAAAATTGTAACTCACAAGAATAGAACAGAGCAGCATGGAGAGAAGACACTAGTGAGGTCCCACCCAAACAGGACAACTGTGTCTACACATGAGACTAAGAAATAAATGGATTGAGAGAGGGAAGTAGTTTCTTTCTCACAAAAGAGCTAGTTAGTATTGTGAACTTAAGTGAACAGTATCTTTGGATTATGGGGAATGCCAAAATAAATATTTTAGAGCTGCTTATCTTTAATCTCATGCAAACAAATGGAAGGCAGACCTTCTTTACTTTTCTCAGGGCCTCAGGAAGTGAAGTTTGTCTTTGCTACTATGAGATATTATGGAACAGATCTTCAAAAATACATAAACAGTTATCAAGAAAATATATACTTTCTCCATCATATTAACTTTTACTCTGCTTCTTGACCATAAGACTGAGTCTAGATGGTTTCTTCTAAATATTCTAAAGGTTGAATTATGACTTCTATGATTTTCCTGGTGCTGTAGTAATTTAATTTCTTATTTCAGGAGATCTGCATAATCATGTTTCTTGGCAGGTTCCCACAGAATTTGCAGATTTGACTTGCTGCCCCTCAAGGACTTTTATAAGAGCTGGATCACTTTACATTTTTTAGTTGGATTTAACCTGGTTCTCCCTTCTTGTGATCAAAGGAGGGAAAGATATGTTTTCTGGAGAAATATCACACAGGAATATAGTGGCCAGCAGGACCAGGGCACTAATTGTCCCTCTCTAATCAGCACTGGTGAGGCTGCACCTTGAATCCTGTGTTCAGTTCTGGACCCCTCACTACAAGAAAGACATTGAGGAGCTGGAGTGTATCCTTAGCAGGCCAACGGAGCTGTGAAGGGTCTGGAGCACAAATCTTATGAGGAGCAGCTGAGGGTGTTTAGCCTGGTGAAGAGGAGGCTCAGGGTGGAACTTATTGTTCTCTACAACTGCATGAAAGGAAGTTGTAGCCAGGTGGATGTCAGTGTCTTCTCCCAGGTAACAAGTGATAGGGCAAGAGGAAATGGCTTGAAGTTGCACCAGGGGTAGTTTAGACTGGATATTGGAAAAATTTTCTTCAATGAAAGGGTGATTAGTCTTTGGGATTGGCTGCCCAAGGGAGTGGTTGAGTCACTGTTCCTGGAGATATTTAAAAGTTATGTTTGATCTTGGTGTTTGTTAAAGACCGGCACAGGCATGTAAGGCAACGTGTTGTGTTGCCTGGGGATGATCCAGCTTGAGCCCAGCTCCTGTTTTTCACAATCCTACTGCCTATGGAGACACTTTGAGCCTCAGTTTCGCCTGTGCAGGCCAGCAGGTTTATGCCAAAAGTGGACCAGTTAAGCAATGTGAAAAACAGGTGACTTGGAGCCTAAGTTCAAGTTCAGGACAGAATTATCATGAAATATTAGTACAGACAGAAAATCATAGAAGAAATGGTAGTGTGGATAGCACTGTAATTGTGACAGACACATTCTTTATATTCTTATATTTATGGTTTGAATTGTTACATAAATAAGCATTTTTTTCATCTGTGTATTTGATTTATTTGGCTATTTAATTTGTTATGTTACCAAAGACTGCATAAACTGAAAGGTTGCCAATTACAGTTATAAAAAGTTGCAGTGAAATGAAAATGTTAGTGTTTAGGAGATTTCTTAACTGTTTCCATTCCACAGCTATTTTCTGCTGGAAAGATCACAGACACCAGAGCAGCTGAGCTGAAGGAACAGTACACCCTGCTGCATAAGACTGTGATAAGGTATAATATTATTTTTTTAGACTTTTAGTAGCCAAAGCATTACACATTTAAAGTAATTTTCTACTCGTGCTGAAGCCTAACTATCATTTAAGACTTTCTTATAGTGATAGTTCATAAAGTGGAAGCAAGAACACAAGGTTGAAAATCAGTATTATTTAATAGGAACACTCAAGGTTGCTAGGAATACCCAAATACTTGTTTGAAGAACATCTTTGTTTCTAATATAAGGATAATAATATTGGGAATGGACAGATCACAGACTGCAACAGACAATGTAGGGCTTAAAATACATGTATGTTTGAAGATCTTGTATCCAGATTTGTAACATATGAAAAGACTGACCTGCTGAGTTGACATCATAGATAGAGCAACTGAAGCTGAAGGCTCTTTTCTAAGAAGGAACATGAGACTCTGTCACTTCTAAATAGATGTGAATTTTACTCTCTTAGAAAATTGACAGTCACATTACACAGGGCTGCTAAATTGAATTATAACCTTAAGATAGCTCCAGTATAAATGGAGTTTGGAAATAAGGTGTAATAGTTGTGAGTCTGCCCTGCACCAGTACTTGCTGGAGGAGAGAGAAGAGATTATGCTCAGAGCCCAACGATGGGCTTAAGCAGGGCATGTGTGAGTGAAAGGAGAAAGGGAGGGACAAAGTGGGGCACAACACTACAGTTGTACCAGGTGAACAGTGTGTCACTGCACAGAGCAGTCCTACTGCATATATTGCAGTACTATGTTAGTATTTATAAATAATAATGTTAATATTACTTGCAGCATATCTGTAATTATCAGTAAAATCAGAATCATGATACTCATTACATTTCTGTACTACATACAATATCCACCATATTAACAATATTTTATCCCAATTTCACTGGAAGTCCACCTCAAAACCTTTATAGCAGTTCTGTCATTGAAGTTAACACACACTTTAAAGAATCTAATGCTGATTCAAGTCATATCTGCTTATTTGGGTTATGCTGGGATTTTCCATGCCTCCTGGCAATCTGAATAGTGACAAATGCTAAGTAATTTGAAGTAATTTGAAAAGGGATTCCCAAAGTCCTGAAATGACAGTTTTTCTTGAGGTTAGCTGAGTTTTATAGTGTCATCTTAATAAAATAGGGAGTTAGAATATGGCTCTGACTTTGTTGAAGGTCATCTGATTTTATTTCAGATTACTGCACAGCAGATCTTTATGGGAAGCAAAATTAAATATAGCATTCCTAAACCAGTTTGACTTCCCACAAAATGCAACAAGAGTTTTCTTAATGCTCAGAAATAAACATATGTTGTGGGGTTTGGATTAGTTGGTTGAGAAGGTTCATACCACAATAGTCTTCACTGAGCTGAAGTGGAAATCCAGTACCTGCTAGATTTGATTGAACTTGATTGATTTTTTTTAGCCAGTTTTAGTTTGAAAAGTCTTGGATTGGAAAAGTGCAAGCATATTACTATGTATTTTATGTATTTATATGGAATTCCTTTGTAGAGTATATTCATTTATGTAAAGACTATCCCTTTGTGTGTATTGCAAATGGAATGTGGCCTGAGTGTAAACAGGACTCAGCTGTCTTCTGTTACACTTAAAACTACCCTTAACAGTGTGCACCAAAAGCATGAAAATGTTAAATGGGAGATTACATCTTTCATTTTTTCCATGTTTTTCAGAGGAGTATGAAATTGCCATACTTCTGTAAAAAAAGTGGAATTATGTCACATTCTTTACTTACATGTAGTCATGTGTCAGAGCAAAACATCAATGCATGAACAAGCACTAGTTCTCCCAGTTAAATTTTTCTTATTGCTAAAAGAAAGCAAGGGAAATCAGTTAGCAAAAATGGATCATGATTTCCACTTTATTATAAGGACTCTTCAGATATCTGAAGTGGGATTCACTTGTTCATATGTTAACATCAGTAGTCATCTATATCTGAACTAGGTATCTGAAATCCTTTAACTCTCAATAGAAAGAAATAGGGACCACACACTTCCTGCTTATCCAGACATCTGCAAGTGTCTGGTTTTTGCCATCAGCTATAGTCTTGATGGTGGGTGCAGGGGGGTTTTATACTACTTTCCTACAATGAAAAGAGTTCACAGAATCAATACTACTTATGAATTCTTTGTTCTTCAGCCTTACATGTGCAGTAGTTTTGTGGATCAAGAACTTTTTCACCTAATATGGTTGAATTCAGTCTCTTTCTTAATTAATGCCCATCTGTTCCAGTGCTGTTACAATGTCATGTTAAAACAAATGACAGAGTTGAGGTTTTAAAACTGTGTGTTCTTTCCTTCAGTGGCATACAAAAATCTTAAGGAGAAAGCCTTGCTTACAATTTGGCATTCTGAAAAACTGATAGGTGTCACCTGCAGCTAAGATCTTTGGTACATTTCTTCAAAGTGCTATGTGCTGTTGAATTAATGTTTGCTGGGAGCAAACAAACATTGTGGTGCTGTCTCACCCATCCACTTTGCAGTAAGTCTACACCTGAAGCTGGAGTACTTGAGCTCATATTTGGCCCCTGAAATCCCATTTAGTCACCAATTATGTGGCTCAGTTGCAGGTCTTTTTTATTATCTCAATTTAGGAACTTAATATGAATATTCTGATAAGCTGCAAGATACTGAGATGATAATGAAAATTCATTGGCAGCTTGGGAATCGTATCTTCTCAAGTCTCTGATAAATGACTAATAACTTCACAAATTCAAAATCTGCCACTTTGGACTGCACAAACCTAATTTTGCACACATGTGATTCTACACGTGAACATTGTGTAAGATTCCAGTTATTTTTTCATGGTCTTAAATTTAATTTAAAAAAACACATGAAAAAATGCTGTTGGCATCTGTAGAGAGCAAGATCTAGGTTTAACATTCAATTCTTGCTTCTCTTTTTTGTTTTTGTTTTTTTTTTTATGTTGGAAAAATACTAAGAATTTTGGTTTTATGGAATCGTTTATGTGTTTATGGAACTATGTAAAATATATGGATTATGTAAGAATTGTGGTTTGAAACTAATGTGCATTAGTACAACCAATTATATTTTCTTCTATCACTGCATACATTCTGTTGGACTTAATTAAGATCTAAGTATTATATAAAATCCCGTGTCAGTAAGTCAATTTATTTTTCCCTTTAATATGTGCATGTAAAGACATCTCACGTAAAGTTATTTGCTCGTGATAAAAGCACATTCTACTTTCTGTTGAAGTCTGTGGTTTTCTTATTTTCTAGTTTAGAAAAAGGAAGTGGTTATCTAAGAAGAAATGTTACATAAACCAAATATTTCTCTATATTGTGTCAGCTATGTTTGTGCAGTATAGACAGTTGTATATTTTGTATTTTTATAGTTACCATATCAACTCTATTCTTCACTGTGATACGTAGTTTTGTTTTTGTGTCTAAGCCATAAAGGTCAAATTTGAGACAAAATTTATGTAGAGAGTTTCTCAAGATGGGAAATTCTAAATTCCTTTGGTTTTAAAAGATATTACATTGCACTGTATTTTTATTTTGTAGAAGAAAAGTGATAGAGTTCTTTATTCTTGTACATAATTTGTGACTAATTTTAGTATACCATTATATAAAAGTCATAATGTAGTACTATGAAGAAAGAATACAGAATAATTTCTATAGCATGAAGCACAGGTTTATGTGTGGTACATTGTATATGAATTTTTGTAATGTAGTTCCCTCTAAGACTTTTCCAAAATAATCAATGGATTTTACTAACAGCTTTTAAGATGTTGTTCAGCTATCACCACACAGATTGCTAAGTAAGTATATTATGATCACAAGTCTCCTGACATTGACAGAATGTTACAGTTTGCTGCTTCTGTGAAGCTAGATTATGGTGATACAAGTCAGATCAGATCATTGTTCATGTCAATAGGCCTTATAATAAGTTGCCACAAATGTCCAAGAATATATTTTCAGCTGGTGCATCGAGTTACTTCAGATCCTGGTAGCACTGCAGCAGTAGCAAAATGATTCTCTGTCCCTTCACTTGTGTCTAGGAAGGGTTAGACAAATAAATTAGACTAATTAATGGTCTTCTGTCTGGTTAAAATTAGATGAGATGAATTTCATTCTGAATCCAAATATGCAGAAAAAACCCTGAGACCAGATTCCACTACACTCATGGCATCATGGGTTTGAACAGCCCTCAGGAAGTCCAACCTCCTGTGCAAGGCAGGCTGAACTGGGAGGTTAAACCAGATTATTCAGGACTTAATCCCAAGTCATCTTGAAAACCTTGAGTTAAATATTGTAGGTAAGTAAAGAAGGATAAATGCAAAGCTTATGCTTCTTGTTGCCTAGTTTTATGTTTGTCTATTTAATGTAGTTTACAGGAATCTGAGATACAGCTGTTGCAGGAAGCCAAACGTCTTAGTGTAGAACTGGAACAACATGAACTGGAAAAAGCAGAACAGTTCCCCGAAGAATCTTCCAGTGAAGTTTCCCAAATAAGGCAAAAAATTGTTAGTTGCCAAAGTGAATACAATGCTATTAAAGGAAGAGAGAATGAAAACCAGTTGAAGATGGAATGGTAGGTGATAGTGATCAAACTCTTCTGATTTTGCCATAGCTAATCTGACATCTAGGAAGATAATGATATAGACTGTAATTCAGCCTCATTTCCATCCTATATGGACACATTTCTTGATGGATGTTGTTAGCAAGTTGCCACAAACTTTTCCTAGAAACAGCAACATTTCGGTGATGAATAAACTTACCCTGATGCATGATTTGTAGATAGTTTTAAATTTAGAACATGGTATGGCATCCTTTGAAGTGCTGTTTAAAATGTAATACGTTATGTGATTAATATTTGGGTAGGCAAAATTAGCATGAACAATTCTAGTCTAGGACACCTCTAATACAAATGTTTCAAGTGTCCCAGAGACCTGTTGGCTGGGATTTTATGGAAACAATGTCATAAATAGACCCAATGCTATTTTTAACATTGAAGATTTTCTACTCAGGTATTTAAAGAAGTTCTTGTATATTCTTGTATCACAAAAATAATAAATTTGCTCTGAAAGGAGTGAAATCTTGATATTTCTATATCAGGAAAAAGGTCCAGAATAATCTTAATATTGTATATATTTCAATTATCTGCCTATTTTATAGTAAAATTGCAAACAGTATTATTGCATTTGTAAAAATATGTACCTAGGCAGATGAATTCAATTTTTATTTTGTGGGGTGCTTGCTATTTTTATCCATTTTCAATCCAGAGAATGTATTTAATATCTATATAAATACAAATAAGTTATGTCAGCATCTCTTCAGTTAAAACTATTTTTCTGCAAGGAGAGCAGGAACACTGTACAGACTGCATGGTGCAGATCTTGGCAGTTCTCTCTTGATTTTTGAGCTTTTTTAGAGCCAAGTGTTTGCTCTGAGAGAGAAAGAAACTTGAGAATGAAGCAAATTGGAAGTGGGAGCAATAAAGAAACATGGAAAGCATCTGGAAAAAATTATTTGCTATGAGATAACTAAGAAACATGAAGTTTCCTGAAATAATTATTAAATACAGAATTTATTGCAATTTCCAAGCAGTCCAAAAACAAGCTGTTCAAAAATCTTTTTACCCATTTGTTCTCATATCATAGGAACGTTTTTCACTGATTTTGCATCACTTTTCAAAAAAATTACAAGGATTTATATATTTAGAAGATATTTTCCATTCTCTATTTTCTGCCTCTGGTCAAAATGAGAATTCTATCTTACACAAAATGCAGTTTTGGTGTCATATCAATTTCCCTTGAACATCTACTGCATTAATTTTTATATATGAACTTAATGTCGTATCTTGCAGATTAAAAATACACTTTTTGGGTCTGTCATACTGTAAAAAACGTTATTTCTTTGTAATAAGAAACTTCTGGCTTATGTATTGCCCAGGATCACACCCAGCTGTACAGTGTGACCATCTCCATGAGGCACATTATTTAATAGAGACAAAAAGTGCAGCCCCAGCCTTTTGTGATGTGGGGATTTCATGAGTCAAATACAGTCCTCTGTATTTGAGAATCCTCATTTGACCCCTCTTCCTTTGAACCTCTCATGTCTCCTCCCCAGCAAACTTCTGACATTGCAACACCCTGGGCAATGAGTTCCACAGATTAAGTGCTAAGAACTGGCACTTCCTTGATTTTTTTATTTTTTTTTAACTTGACTCCTACATCTTCATTTGTAGTTCTTGTATGGGATGAGACAATGAACATCTGATCTTCTCTTCATTTTCACTGCTGCAGGATGGTTGGATAGATCTCTTTTGTACAGTTCCCTTCCTCCTTTAATTTGTTCACTTTCCAAACTGAAGAGCTACAGATTATATACTTAATTGTTCCTTGTTTGGAATCTGTTTCATGCCTGATGTGGAGTGAGAAGGATGTGCCTTGGTTATGTGTGGATTTGTTTATTAGGAGAGAAATTCCAGAAATTACAGGGACTTTGATGTAGTAGTGTAGAATGAACGGGACTAGGAGAATACATGTGTGGAATGGGTGAGTGAATGTAATGAGGAAATGAGAAAAGGACTACGAGTAGAAACAGATACTGAGTGTGAATATGTATTTGTAAAGAAGGGATGGCTTTAGTACCTGTGAAAGACATGAAAATTAATGTCCAGAATAGAACTGTGAGTAGCAGGGTATCTAATAATAAAACTGATGTGAAAGGAAGATGTATATGCCTGATGATTTTAAAGAAATAATGATGCAACATTTTCTGAAATATTTGTGTGCATTGGCAGTCTCACGGGGGGAAGCTGCATCAAAGGTGTTAGAAGTTTGTTGTTAGGAGGATGCTTGATTTCCTTCATTTCTCAGGATAAAAACTCACAGTCCGGCGTCTCTTGGCCATTGATTTCTCTGGAACACAGTTTTCCTTGTTGTCCAACTGTGTTAATACAGTCCCAGCTGTGCTTGGCACTTACAAGTAAACTTCTCTTCGGGAATTATGACTAATGGCTGTTTAGTCTGAAAACAAACATGTTTGTTTACCTTCTTATGTACAGCAGGCAGAGAATATGAAGGGGGAAAGTTTTTAAAGGGAATATTCTTGTCTCTTATATACTGCTCTATTTTTTTATTTTTGCTCAGTAGAGCAGAGCTGGAAGTGAGACAGAGACTGCAGATCTGGTTCCCTGTTTCTGTAAGCCTTTCTTTCTCTGAATTCTCCCTCTTATCTCTGATGCCTTTGTTTCCTGCCTCAATTCACTTTCTCTGATAGCTAAGGGTACTTAGCACCTTTTTTTGCACTCGGATTCAAATCTGACAACAATGAAGTTTCTCTCTTGAAGAGTCATATGGATAAGCTGTAACATTAGCCAGGTTACTTTTTGTCTCAACATTTGTTAGTACTCTATATTCCTTTATCTGTATTTCCTATTTGCTTGCCTCTGCAAACAATTTTTATCCAGATCATATATGTTTTTTAAGAGCCAAAAGTGATATTTCATGTTCTGTTTTAATTTTTTATTGTTGCAATGAGTAGTCAACATTCCCAGAGTAAATTTAAATTGCTTTTAACACTATCATATCAGCAGTTTTCCAGGAATTTTGTGTCTTTTTTCGTAGCTTGAATAGAAACATGAGGTATTCAGAAGCATCTCTGACACACTTCAGCTGTCCGGGAAGTCACCCCGAGGGTGACTACATGGATGAGAGTTCTCCCACTGTAGGTGTAGGTGTTTGGAGTGTACTCCCACTGTTGGTGTGCGGGGTGTACCCCCATTGTAGGCGTGTGCCTCCTCTTCCAGTTTGTGGCCTGTTCTGCTGCACAGTTGTACTGGGCTCATTGTATTGTGTCTACTTGAGTGCACTTCACAGGACAACAAGGGTTGCAACCATTTTACTGAGCTTATAAAGTTTGGGCCACTATCTCAAAGTCACAGCTGACTCTGGGTGTATTCTTTCTCTCAATAACTACTAGTGTAATAAAGTAAAAGAAAAAATGGTGATCCCCATTTGGTTCTGGCAAAATTGCATTCAAGTCAATGAAATGTCTCTATATAATTGATAAAATGCCTTAGTAAGAATATACACTGAAAAATCAAATTAGCAGAAAAACAAGGAAAGGATTGGTGTGAGCAGCAGGGATTTGTAGCTTGAGGAGACATTTCATTTTACTGTTCATGTGAGGCTTGGAGACTTGGTTCATGAGACAAAATAAACAAAAGCTGCTTCTCTTTATTAGAAGATGGTATCAGAAGATGGTATAGAAGTAGTTTATTATTGAGAAATAATAAATATTTAAACTAAATTAATCTGTCTTCTATCCAATATATTTAAAAGTAAGCAATTGATTTGTGCTAAAATTATCTAAATAACATGAGCCTGAGAGATTAAATGTGCCTGATTCTTGAAAACAATTTTATTTTAAAGCCTAGGTCCAAGTCTGCAGCCCTGACAGTCATTTGTGCAGGTAGCAGAATGGATCTTCAGTTAAGTACTCTGTGTGACTGCATGCAAGTCAGGATTGCAAAACTGAATTTATCCTGATAGAAGTATTGCAAACACGGAAAATTATTTCAATGCTTGTAATCATCTCAGTATTAGTCACTCAATAATTGAAAAGGGAAAAGTTGAGCTTTTTCCCATAGTTTTTCTGGTAAAGAATTACAAGCCATAAGTAAAATGAATGGAGTCACAGCTGAAGTTGTTATCAACCTGTCCTGTGACTGCATTCTGCAGTACCTACAAACTAATTACAGCTAAGAGCTTTACAAAAATCTCATGCTGGCAGCTTGTCAGCTGTGATATCTTTTACTTGTAGTCACTAGACTTTAGCTGGGAGGTACTGAGCACCTTCCATGGATTTCTCAGCAACTCCAGCTATGAGACAGAGTACTTGAAGGAGATCATTTTCTTGCATGATGGGACTAATAATGATAACAACATTGTGGCTGTTTTGTGAGATGAGTAACTGCAATGGACCTTTGTTGACAACTACCACTACAACTCTTAACCTCCTTGCCACAGTTTTTTTATTTCTGTGTCAGTTTGCAGCTGTAAATGTCTCTCAGGGAAAAGCCTGAAAAGTACTTATTTTTATTAATGGCCCAATTTTCCAACTGCTTTTTGACATCTGCATCCATGATAGCTTTTCATGTACAATAAGAAAAGCAATGTTAGAAACATTTGCACACATTAATGCTTGAACTTCAGTTTTATCTGCTTTTCATCATATACGTTGTTATAAGTATAATAAGAACCACAAAATGTTGAAAAATTACACTCGTCAAAGAAGGGCTATAAAACAATGGGAATTATAAATCCCTAATGCCAGTTGTAGCTGCTTTGTTTGTTGTGATCGATGTCCAAGTAAGACAGTCATGAGGTTGATATCCATATATCTGGGATCACAAGATTCAAATACTAAATGGAATGACCAGAAATTCTCTGCTTACCTTACATTGAACCTCTGTGTCCATCCGTTTAATCTGAGACTGAATTTAAAATCTTTGAAAAGACTTATTTGATGTCTTAAGCTGGGTTAATTTTCCTGGTCTCCCTTCAGAGATCACTAAGAGAAATATGTTATCTTCAACTGATAATTTATCTCATCCTAAAAAGGCACCTAGTATGCCAGAAGACCTGACCTTTGGAGGTTCTCATTTTTATTCTTGGCAGTAAGGAAGGCTGGGGATGTTCATATTGGGCTGCCAGTCTGACTTCTGGATCCTTCTTCCTTTTAACCCCCTTTTTTTACTACCTTCATTGTTTTTTGTGTGAAAGTAGTTGTTTTACCTCTCTTTAGGTAACTTGGTGCTTCCAACTCAGTGTTGCCTTTGTTTATGTCACAGAAAATGAGGTGTTCAAATCATTTTACTTTTGCTGGATAGAAAACTCTTTGTTGTGAAACTGGAATGGTTCCACAGGAATCTGTCCTCATGAGTGAGGAATGCGACAAAATGAAAACAGTGTCAACTTTGCTCTCCCTTCTGATTTTTGGTATTGCTCTTTTGATCGTCTGGTGTGATATTAAAGAGGGCACAGCATGGACTGATGACTAGCAATGCAGTACCTCTTTAATCATTTTGCACAGGACTTATTTGATAATATTTTGTGGCAGTCAAAGAGTTACAGGTATTTGTGCAAAGTGGACATTCATTATCCTTAGTGTGATTACGCCAGTCCCAAGGAGTTCAACTAGGAGTCCTGCCAAAATGTGTTTGGAGTAGATCTTTTAATTTTTTTAATTCATTTTATAAATTTTGTGGGAGGAGGGGTTTAAATTTAACTTTTTTCTTTAAAACATTTTGTTCTGCAAACTCATTCCCTCTATGGCTGTTCAAACACTGGCATTCAAATTAGTTTTTAGACTTACCAGTCCCTGTAGAGGCATCTTGTACTCTGCCCATACAAATGTGCATATACACTGTAAATCAACAGTATTTACTCTATGCCTTTGCTGTCTCTTTGTTCTTAGTCTGGGCTAGAGCTTTTTATTCATGTTTGTTTGGTTTGGGGATTTTTTTGTTTTGTTTTGTTTGGATTGCAACACTACCAACCCAGTTGTTTGGGTTTTTTTCTATTGTTTTCTTTCCATAACTGGAAATATGTCACTTGAGACTTCAAGGTACAAACTTCACTTGTTTTGTTGGACACTAAAATATAAGCAAGAGTTCACTGAGAGGGTCAGGATGGTGAAGGAGCAGAGGGAACCTTAAATCAGCACTGATAAATAGCTGAACATAACATCCTAGGGATGGTTCTCCATGAGGTTGGCTGCTTGAAGACTGATCTCCCTTCCCATGACCACACACCTTCTGAAGCTTGAAACACCACCACCATGCAAAGTCTTACACTACTGCTGAAAGGTTTCAGGAGAAGAAAAGGACTAGTAAGCAGCTGTTTCTCTTTGGTATCAGCCACATTTAGAGGCAACTGTAATAGTTGCTTTGTGTAAGTGAGGCTACTCCAGGATTCCCTTGCCATAGTGACACAACTATTCCATGGAAGCTTGTCCCCTTCTCTTAATGCTCCCCAAATTTAAAGAGTTATTTTTTTCTAACAGACTTCCCTGATTCTCAGCAAAGCTTGACCAGCACATCCTCCCACTGGAGTTACAAACAAATTTAGACACTGAAGTTGATTCTTTGCTTTCCCTGGACAGAGGATTTGGTTATTCCACCTATTTCTCAGCAGACTTTACTCCTTTGCAGCCCAAGATTCAGAAACGTCATTTTAGGTACTAATCACACTGCAAGAACCTGCCTTCTCATTGCCAATCAATAGCACAGTGACTCAGTTAAGTTCAGTTTGGTTGTAACGGCAAGCAGCCATCTGTAGCCTGAGGATGTGTAGACACACCTTCAGGAAGGATAATTTTTTGTATTTAGTAGTATTTACCTACCTGACAAACTCCCTATTGTAAGTCCAACAAGCATGTTTGTTGAGCTCCTTTTGTAGTCACTCCTTCATCTTTCTCAGGGCAGTATTATTAAAAATACACCCGGAAGATCTAAGAGCATTCATATTCCTTCCTTTCCTCCTTCTTCACTTCTTCAGCATCTGTCTCTATTCTGATATTAAACTGCAATTTAGTTTTGGATATAGGTTATAATTTTGATGGTTATTCAATTTAGTTTTCGACCATACCCTTCTTACTTAGACTATAACCCCTGCCACTTTTCAGGATTTTTTTTTTTTTTCACAGGATCCTGTTCAGATTTGAGGAACTTCACTTACATTTGTTTGCAGAGTGATTGTGTCTGTGAGAAATCACTCCTAGGAAGAAGAAAGTTTCTCACTAGCAACTGCACTTCTTTTGATATGTGATGTTCTTGTGGCTATTCATAACTCACCTCCTTTTTCCTTTTACCTCATTTCCATGTTAAAATATTGTTTTCTGGAGTTGGGAGAAACTGTGGTTGTAGAGTGCCACTAGTAAAAGGCAAGGGTGAGTAAGGCATGCATGCATCCCTGCAGGAGGTGGTCTTACTAAGAAAAATCATGTTCAAAATTGTAGATGTTCACACTGTAGAAGAAGCCTCCTCATGTAAACCTGTTTTTCAGGATCCCCAGTTACCAGTCAGCAGTCTTCCTTTAAATTTGAACAACTTTCTATTGGCCCTGATGATAATTCAGAATGTGTTTTAGTCTAACACAGGATAGGCTTCCATACTTTTTTACCATTTACTGTATTACAGTAACAATTATTAAATTACTAATATATTTAGCTCTGCTTTGAATTTTACTGTAGTTTGCAAGAAGAAAAAAGGCTTCTGGAAGATGACTATGAAAGAATTTTGAAACAAAAGGTAGGTTCAAAATGTGAGAAAAGCAATGTTTTATGTTCTATCAGCTAACATATAAAAACATCAGGGAAAATGTTTTCAGTGTGTTCATCTAGAGTTTATTTAAAATACAGGATAAGTAGAAAAATACATTATAAAAGAAGTATGAAAAATTCATTTGCAGTCATAAATCCTGATGAATATATGTGGTTTTGTTGGAAATAAAATTCTGATGGTTATTGATAGAAGAAACACACATCTTGTGAAAAAATTATGTATCATACCTTCCTGCAAAAAATTTTGTCATCATTCAATGTTAGTGATTCTGTATTATCAGAAGCCTGCAAATGTAAAAGGGAAAATAAAATTAATCTGATCTTTTGCTTCATTTTTAAAGAAAGACAATGAAAGAATTAAACAGTTGAAAGAAAATTGTGATGAACTCTGCAAAGAAGTAATTGAGAAGAAAGCAGAAATTGATGCAATAGAAGAAGCTGTGTCATCCAAGCAAAAGCTGATATTAATAGATGAGGAAGAAACAGAAAAGCTTCTGGACATACAGGCTAATTTAAAAGTAACACAGGATTATTTGTGCCTATGTATCTCTCTGTGTGTGCGTGTGTGTGTGTATACAAGGGTGCATGTTTTGTCCAACAGTGAGTGTTCTTGATGCTGTTTGTCATTCCAGATTCATTATACAGCATTGCATTATATTCCAGATAATTTTTCAATAGGCATGAAATATGCTGCTGTGCCATATCCTTATTACTCCTCTAGGAAATAATAATTTTCATGGTTTTGATTAAAAAGTGGTTTCTATAAATTCATCTTTGCTATGCTGTGTTATTGTAGGCTGCTCAGATTAAAGTTATTACAGATTTATGCTGAGAATTGAAAAAACATACCCGGGTCTGCTGTTTTCTCTTCCATGGCATAAATTGCATAATAACATGTATTAATAATATTCAAGCATAATTTTTATCTTGCAGATATAATGAAATTGTAAATATCAATGTTTGGTTTCAAAAGTAACAGCTACAATTCCCTGGGATAAATGCAAGTAATAAAAAAATTTGTTTCTTAAACCACATTGACAGCAGCTCTGAGTGAATATTGGCTGCTGTGAAAACTAATCAGCTTTTGAGTTTATTAATCAAGCCTCTCTGTTTTATCACTAGAGTGAGCTAGTTAAGATCCTTGGTGTTCCAAAACAACTTGCAAAAGAAACTGAGAAGATGAATCAGAAAAAAATGTATGTTTTTAATAAATAAGTCCATATACAGAAATACACATGTATGACTTCTCATCCATTTGTTATAGAGATGATTGCTAATTGTTGATTAAAATTAGAATCATCATTTAAGAAGGCATCTATAATCCATTTAAAATCTATGCCTCATACTGAAAAATATAGTATATGGAGTGAAACACTGTTAATTTAAGTACAACAAATCAAAACTTAGAACAAAGCTTGGTCAAAAATTGCTTAGCCATCTTACTGCGGTGCATTACTATATATTACATCTACTTAATAGATTTTTAGTGGAAAATAATGTTACTATGTAATCACACAAGTAGGCTTTTTTTTACAGTTTGGAGTGCTTAGTGATTATGTATTAGCTGATCTCTGTTGGCCTCAGTGAAACCAGCAACTTCCATAGCTGACAGTCTGGCCTGAGGTGAACAATCATTCTCCCTTGATACTTTTGTACCAGTTGTTGAGTCACAGGTGCTTTGCTGTAATCTCCTGACATGAACTATGGCCTCTAATACATTCACTGGGAAAATGTAAGCCAGGCCAGCCTTCTCTTGAGTTGGGTTTTTGTTCCCTGAAGCATGGCATGTGCTGTTTTCTGTAAGTGTGAAGCCTAATTAGCACTGTGCAGTTTCAGCCAGGTGACTGATAAATCCCAGAGGTCCAATGCTATCCAGATGAATGATAGGTTTTGTACCCTGTGCATGCATTAATGTTTTTGTGTCTTCTGCTTCCAGTCCCTATTTGTAATACAGAAGCTGTTTGACTATGTTAAATTTCTTGGATTTAAAATTTGTACAATGGTTTTCATCTGAATTTTCCTCACTACTCTGCTTAATGTAACTTTGCCATCATAAATCTAAGAAGTTTTCCCCACAGTGTTACAGGGAAGCAATTTTTAAAACTACATTTTCTAATTAATGAAGTACTTAAATGAATCTGCATACTTCTCACATCATAGAATGAACTAATCAGAATTCCCAGTCTTAGGAATAACACACAGAAGTGCCACATATGTACCTAGTAATGTTGCTAGAAATTAGTTTACTAGAACTCTTTCTAATACTGTCCTGGTGCTAAACTCAGTTAGCCCCGTGGCTAACTGCAATTTTATTGTTGAACTGCATTGGAATTTAACCTTCAAACATGGAACCTGTATTGCTGTGATGAAACTATTTTGTGTGTACAACTTATATTTTGCCATTTAAATATGCATGTGGAAAAGTTAACCTCTACTACTTGTTTAAAATATATTCACAGCAATGCAGAGAAGGAGAACAAAGCCCTTAATGACCAAATAGAAGAGTTGACTAAAACCCTGAAAGACATTGAAAAAAGGACTGAAGAGCTTTTGCAAGAAAGAGACGATGTGAAGAAGGAATTGGATGGGAAACAAGTTTCACTAGAAAGCCAAGAACGAGAATTCATTAATTTGACAAAATTACTAGAAATTAACACAGAGAAGGAATTAGAGATCCTATTAGACAGGTTAGAGTCATAAGCCTTGTAGTATTAGTGAAAAATTCTCTGTTCTCAAAAGTCTATTTCTTTCTTCTGCTGTATTGCTTTAGTTTATCAAGTCTTATGCTGCAACCAGAGAAAAACTGGAAATTATCAGGCTTAGTTTTGACTTCAGAAATGTTTATATAAAAATTTGGAATCTGTGATCTGGCTTGAAGAAGAACATCAAAAAGCATAAGCATTTGATAAAATTCTTGGAGAGTGAAACTGGATTTTGCTCTGAAAAGGGACACATTTTAGAAGATTTCTCTCTGCGTAACTCACTTAAAGTAAATTGAAGAAAAAAAAAATATGTTAATATTTTCACTTTCAAATGAAGATCACGTATGTCTGCATTCACATACTCTGAATTTCTGTGGGATCTCATCTCTTTAATACTCCCTTAATTATGAACTTGTGAGCTTACTTGCTAAAGTAAAATAAGCTGTTAGGTTGATGGTGAGCTTCAAATGATTCCTTCTTTGCAGAGGGAGATGTATAGTTGTAATCATGGCCATATGCTCAGTAACAATGCTTTTGCCTTTAAAGATTTTTGTTAAGGGCCTGTGGCACTTTACACTGAAATGTTCCCTCATACTAAAACATGTTTCTTCTTGTCACATATCCTAGTTTCCATGGATTTGTTAGCATATTTAGAAGAGATCATGAGACCTCATTGACATAATTAGCACTATTATAATTGATTACAGTTATAGCATTAGTATTAGTGCAGTATTAGTTAGGTAATTTTTGTCAGTAGTTTATGAATTCATCTTGCTTCTCATCCATAAGGATGAGGTACTAAAAATCCATTAAAATGGTCATGCCTTTTTACATATATGTCTTGGTGAAGCTACTTGCTTCTAATATTTTGTGTCTATCTATGTAGAGAAATTCTGGAAAATAATTTAAACAAATGTATCTTGGAGAACAAAAAGCAACGTGATAGTCTCATTCACCAGCAAAACCAGAAAGATAGAGAACTGAAAAATTTAAAAATGATAGAGTTGCAACTGAAAATGATTTATGATTCCTTGGAACGAGACAAAGCAAAGCATGAAAGACTCAAAGCAGAGGTCTGTATGAATGCACTGATCATAGAGATTCTAAATTTTCTTGTAAGAAATCTTTCAACTCTTGACAGTTCTAGAAGGGGGAAAGGGAGAAAAACTGTTATTTCACCTTCTTCATTTCTTCTTTGCACTAATATTTCACTCATTTCTCTTTCAATACTGCTTTGCTCTTTTCAGTTTTACCTAGACTTTTGCCTGTGGTGATTTCAAAGGAAAGTATCATTCTTTTTGTGTTTTCAGAGCATTTCCTTTCTTTTCTGCTTCCAATTCTTTCTTAAAAATTGGCTATAACTAAATTATTTTTTTATATATTCCTTTTCTGTCATCACCGGTTCCTCCATTTTCACTTTCTTAAGTCTTTCTCCTATGCTTGCTCCTTGCTTAGTCTAATTTGTAAGTCAGTCTTAAAATTAATCTTGTTTAGTCAAGTGAATATTTTATCACAAAGCTTGGTGTTTCCTACCTTGACACTCTCCTTGAAATTTTTCTTGGTCCTTCTATGCAATTCAGAGCAGAAAGTAATTTTACTTACATCACTGTAAAGTTTTAAAAAATAACTATCTTATGTCTAAACTCACAAATACTTTGCCATTTAAACAACTCAAAGTATTACTTGATAGTATTTCATATTATTAAACAAACCGTATTTTTTTGTTTCCTTTGAAATTCCTCCTGAATTCATATAGGTATTACCTAGTAATATAGGCTCACCTGGGAGGAGGGAGAAAAATTCTATAACTACACAACAAAGTTTTGGGTTGAATTTCCTGAAATAATGATTAAAGGCCTGACTCACATTTCAGACTTTGATCTTAAAGCTTAGCTCTTCAGTATCAGCAAAGAGAATCTGAGAGATGGTATTTTTTCTTGTGTTCCTATTGAAGAAATAGTCCTGGAGGGAGAACCACAATTGTTCACAACCATGTAATGCTAAAATCAAATGCCATAACTTGCTGACAGCTGTGGTTAGAGTTCACAGTCTGGGGTGAGATCCAAACCCATCCCATCCCATCCCAATTCCTGAAAGGACAAGAACCTTGTATGTAGATTACAAATAGCATTATCATGAGGAGTAGGGAAAAGGGAATGCCAGGAGAGACAGAAGTGGAATTCTTATCAGTATTTTACCTCAGAAGTTGCAAAATGCTACACTAATGCGAACAGGCCCAGCAATATAATTGTTTTAGCCCATCCACCTATGCTCAGTTTTTCTCTAACTCCTCTTGGCTCTTTTAGAAGAGCAAATGTGAAATTACAGCTCTTCTGCAGCATGGTCAGTTCTGATGCAGTACTGCAGTGTGGGAGATCTGAGTTGATTCTGCTAGGCTTTTGCTCTATGGATGCAATTTGAATTTGTAAGACTTGGAAAAAAAAAAGTTTAAAAAATACTTTAAGTAAATAAAATCCCTTTAACTACTTTAAACATAAATTTACATTTATTTATTGTGATTCCAGGTGAAAAAAATCACAAGCATTTATTGCTAGTATAAATATGTGGTTGCAGAAGCAGCAGTACATCAGTGTGCTTCCCCAAATTTCTCTTATTTTGAATCGTACGCTAAGTGCAGAATGGCTGGTTTGTAGAATAAGGAAATTACAGGAACACTTCCTTCAAACGTGTTTTTCTTCTTAGTAAGTTGTGAAAGGTCAGCTATTGCTAAACGCTGACATTCTGTGTGAAAGAGAACTGTGGCTCTGGCTGTTGCCAGCATGGAGCAGAACTGCTGCTCCTCTCCATGCCTGCCTTTCCTTCAGTCAGGCCAATGCAGAGGCAGCCAAAAGTGCCTAAGTTTAGCTATGTCTTATGTGAACAAAAGTCCTTAATGGATTAAAGATGTTTATATGAGCTTTTAACTTTTACACAGCATAAGTGGTGACTAATATATGCTCTACAGAAAAGCTATTTTTGCTCCCACCACAAGAGTGAAAATCACTTGCTTAGAACAGGTTTTATTGAACTTTTAGTAAACCTAAGTCAAATCAAATCTCAGAGCTGGCAGCTGCAACCAAAGTAATTCCACATTTTGACCTGTACTGTGCCCCTTGTTGCCCTTCCACTTAATGCAAGTGAACATTTAATTTTACAATATTGTCACGGAAGTGAAAATCAGAAATACAAAACATCTACTTATCAATATTGATTTATATTTCTTGAACTCTAACATCTGGCTGAGATGCGAGCAAGATACCACAGGGTTGTGTGTATTAGTTTCAAGTATCTTCCAGGTGTGTTGTTAAATACAATTTTTTCCCACCCACATGAACTACAGATTTGCACATAGAATCATAGAATAATTTGGGTTGGAAGGCACCTTTAAAGGTCAATTAGTCCAAACCCTTACCATAGGCAAGGACACCTTCATCTAGACCAGTTTGCTCAGAGCTCAGTCAAACCTGGCCTTGAATGTTTCCAGGGATGGGGCATCTACCACCTCTCTGGACAACCTGTGCCATTGCTTCACCATCCTTGTTGAACAAAATTTCTTCCTTATACCTAATGTAAATCAACCCTCATTTATTTTAAAACTATTTCCCCTTATCCTATCACAACTGGCCCTGCTAAAAAGTTTGTCCCCATCAATTACAGATAGGTACCGTATGCCTGCATAGTTAGCCTGCTGCATCTAGTTCTTACTTGCTTATAACCATAAAGAATTTTTAAGTGAAATTAGTCACAGTGAGGCAAATACAAGCTTTTGTCTTACAAGTTATATCACGCAAGTAGTTGTAAGGAGAATGTTCAGATATATTTTAGTCAGAGATAGTTTCTAAAGTGTATTCCCTCCCTTAATTTTAAAACCTGACTAAATAAAGAAATTTCCGGATTATGTATATGGAAAAATAGTACATAAATGTTTGTGTTGTTAGTTTTGACTTTCTAGAGCCTAAGAAAAATCCACTTTAGTAAATAATTTAAGTTTTTAATAAAAAGAAAAAAATGCGGTATCCAATCTACATGGATGTGAAATACTGACTGTACTAAAATCATTGGCAGTTCTATTTTTTTTTCCCCTTCAGTAGGTTCAGAATTTCACTCTGAAAATCCTCTGTGAATTTAGAAGCTGACATTTTTACATAGTCTGTCTTTGTAAATATTGGGGGGTTTATGACAGTTTATTTGCTGAAAAATATAAGCCTTCTAATTTCATTCCTTAAACTGGGCTTTGTGAAGGTTAGTGTTCCTAGTTCTTAAAGGAAAATTCTGAGAAACTTTGAGAGGTTGCTGAGGAACTCCACTCAACAGAGCACTCCTGGACTAGTAGTAATAGAGAAAATTAATCTTTAATTTGTGCAATTTCTTCAACTAGAGTATCTGCAGTTTACATTTTCCATATTGTTTGTTTTTGTCACTCAGTGTGCTTGGTTTATTTTCTAGGCAGAAACTAACTCAAAAAATAATGAAGCAATATTAGAAAGACGACGAGAACTGCAGGAGGAAATTGAAATAATCAAGAGAAGTTTAGCTGAACAGGTGCAGAGTTCTGCCTTCTCGCACTTTTCCACTGTAACAGTTGGCTTTCTATCACGAGAATAAAGGGACTGTTCAAAGGAAAAATAATGGGAATTTCTAGCTACAGCTTTCTGATGAGAAAATGGCATACTATTTGTTCCATTTTAAAGACCACTTGTTTGTCATTTTTAAAAAACATTTTTTGGTGCTACTGGCCACATCCTTGACGGTAGAAAGCAAATATACTTGATAGTTTAAGTCTTCCGAGTATCATGGATGACACTGCAGCTGGAAACGTGGTGGGTATAGATGTCCTTTGAATATGGGACAGTGTCTTGTTGCAACAAGGACAATTCAGCATTTGTACAGTATAATTTTTTATCTTCACAGTTCTTTTTGTGCTTGCTTTGATAATCAGGTGGGGATCAGCTTGTGTTTGGATGTACACGTTCAGTATCTACATGTCAGTATTCAGCTATGTATCTCTTGTGCCACAGACAATCTAGTCTCCTAATGTGAAAGCTGGGTGCCTTCCATTGTCCAAGACGCGGTAGTAAAGTTATTTAAAGATTATATGCCTATAAAGAACCATTCTGTTCACTGGGAAATAGCTGAAAGACATGTTAGACTGAGGAACAGATATGCTTCTAGATGCTAACATATTTTGACATGTTATATAGGGATTGTGCCTGGTATTTTAAAGCAATAATTTATTGTTTTTAAATCCGTGTAGTCTATATATTTGTTTACTTTGCAGATAAACCCAAAGTATTTCCAACTTTGGGTTTCTCAACACTGATACATTGATGCATAAGGAATTAAATCTAATTTTCTTTAGAAAATCACATCAGATATGGATGCCCACATGTTAGAAGAATGCATTGCTGAAGAACGCTTGCTTTTCAAAAAGCAGGAAAAATACAGAAATGAGTTATGCAGACTCACACATCTGACTTGTCTCAGAGCTGATGAGAGGCAACTGAAATATAAGGATGTTCAGAAAGCCCAGGTAAAAAATTACTATTTGGAAAACTTTTCAAAAGTAAATGCTGGTATAGGGAGAAATTACTAGTGGACTCTCATTTCCCACTCTAGCTTTGAAGTTCCATCAGAACACAGAAAGCTCACAATACTGTGGTGTTTTATTGGCAATTTTTGGAGAAGTGCAACAGTATATTAAAATATGTCTCCACAATTAAAACTACATATTTGAAAGAACACTTTATTTCAAGCCTATGGAATAAAATGAACAATTTGAAAGAAAGAGGCAGAAAAGTAGATGACCTCACCTGAGATTCTCAGAAGTACAAATTTAGAATTGAGTGAAAAAGAAATTTTATTTGTAAATATACACTTTCAATGGTGCATATGCCAAGTAATTATATAGTGATGGAACTGAGAGGCTGATTAGTAGAAATAGTGGAACTCCAGATACAGGGGACCAATCACTGAAGATGAAGCATCAAATTATCTACATTAATAACTGTAATCATAAGCTTAATATAAATTGCAAAATTATGCTCCTTGACACCATTGGTGCTCATTGTTGTAATAAAAACATGCCATTATAATTAGAAAAAAGTTATTATAGGAATCTCCTCTTACTGTCTTTTCCTCATCTAAGAGCTGTTCTGGGTCATTTCTTTGAAGACATTTCTTTGATATACCTAAAATGCTCATTAGATTCTATTTAAATTTCAGATACAACTGCGAAATCTTATTAAAGAAATAAAAAGAAAGGATGTTGAAAAAAGAGTGTTTGAAAAGAGGAAAAGAGAAATCCAAAACCAGTAAGAAAATAACAATACATTAAATATGTTATCTCAAAAAATTCTTTTAAATCAACTTTTATTCAAGCAGTGTATGCATAAAATTCTAATAGTTATTTCTTCCACACATGTAATTTCTTCAGACTTCGAGAATTTGCTAAAATGTGTGATCTTATCCAAGTTGAAAAGGATAAATGTATACAGTTGGTACATACTGCTCAGTGGAAAGTAAAGGAAATTGAAAACCGGGTAAAATTCCTGGAAAATGTAAGAGACGATTTAAAGAATAATGTTATGACCACAGAAAGGTGAGTCTAAAGTAAACTGTACATCACAACTACAGAAATGCAAGATTAGGAAAAACCTTAAGAAATAATCTTCTCCATCTTAAATTATGCCTGTATCATCCTTGATAGATATTATCCTGATTTAAACTTGATCAAAACAAAGGCCATATCCTTACATAACCTATTCCAATTTCATATCCCTCTAACACTTCACAACTACCTTGAGCATCACTGCAAGGGAAGAAGCACTCTTGTAGTTTGTCTGGTTGCTCCCTCAATTTCCCATTCTTTGAAGGGATAAATTTTCACTGCATATCCTTTATATCACAGTTCTTAGACCTCTTAATGCTTCCATAATTGTGCTGTTTCATTCAATATAAGCAACGCTCTTGCACTCATACATTTTGTCCTTAGAGAAAAAGAGTTCTGACACATGATTCCACATGGAAGTGGTGCATGGTACTATTAAATGAGTCACTAGCTAGTAATGTGGCTGTCTAATTATTAAATTAGAACAAAATGGGTTTCTTGGTTCAAACTCACATGGCATTTATTAATAACATTTATTTCAGATAAAACAAAATGTGGCTTCAATTTCCCAGCAATCTTAGGCAAAATGAAAGGTTACATTTATAACAAAGAGGATGAGGCAGAGTAGCTGGTGCTTGTGGCTCTGTGTTTTCTTAGACCATTATTTAGTGGAAATATCTTTTTGCCATCGTATTGTCATCCTAGAGATGATATTCAGTAGTATAGGCAGAATTACAATGTCACAGAAATCAGTAGTTGGGCAAGTAGGGAGATAGAGAATATCCAAGTGTGAAAGCAAAACAGGACGACTGAGCAGTTTAAAAATAACTTGATTTTCCCAAACTTTGTCATTCGAGGCCAAATAAATTGCACAATCAGACCAAAGAATATATGAAGTGTATATTGTGGATCTCTTAGCAGTTTGATTTCAAAGTCATGTTGGAGGCAGCTAGAAAAGATGTGGAACTTGATGATTGAAGGGTTTTTGTGAAGATGTACCAGTCTGACATTCTGTAGTAAAATTGGGGTCTTACCAGTTGATGAAAGAAGGAAAAAAAAGGCTAAGACAGATAAATACTGTATAAATATCATAAATATATAATTATTATAGATGACCCTACTCAGTATAGATCCAGCAGATATTTTGGTCTCTCCAAACCTAGATTTAAAACTAGCAAGACGTACTGAATTCTCAATAATTCTCTTGCTTATGAAAAATATTTTTAATTCCAGTAATAGATTCTAGTATCAGTATCACTGACCTCACTTCAGCCTATACAATTTGGAGGACAGACAGCGTGTTGGTCCAAACAAGACAAAACTTTTTCAGAAAATATTTAAAACACGTGATGTTTCTGCAAGACTGTCATGCTTTTCATCTGAAACTTGATTTACAGAAATTTAATTCAATTCAGTAATACCCCGTGGCACTCAAAGAGTTATACACCTCAGGGAAACCAACCAGAAAGCAATTCCCTGCCCTGTAAACAGCATTTTCATGTTCATGTGCATATTTCCACTGCATGTCTGTATCAGGGGACTATGTTTCTCCTTTCACTACCTCTTTTGTATGGGAATATCTTCCCAGTGTAGAAAACGTTGTGTCTCAATCCAGAAATGATGCTTTCCACAGTTCTAAGTTCTATGTTGTGAGAAGTGAGTTATCTATGTGGTAACAAGAATCTGTCTTTTAAGTGACCAGTATAGGATGCTGGAAATAATGAGATCTATTCTTTATTTATTCGTGATCTTGTCATTAACCTTCTAATATGATTTTTTTCATCTGTTGAAAGGGCAAACTGATAATTTTCTTTCCTGTGCTAATGTTGTGATACATCAGTTTATAAACAATAAACCGGGATGGCTTTGAGTCACAACCACAAAATGATTTAAATATCATTCTTTAAATAGAAGAGTGGGATTTCTACACATTAAGACTTTTCACCACAATTTATGCTTCTGGTCTTGAACTTTAATTCTTACAGCTCCTTGAGCTACCCAGTAGAGAAGAAAAGAGCTGTAGTGCAGTGTTCTCTTTATAGCATTTTTCTTGGGCCATAGTCCAGTTCTTTTCAAGCTGGAAAGATCTTGCAAAGAAAAACCATTCTGAAAGTCTTTCTACTTTTTGTAATGCTTCTATGAAGCAGAGTGACATAGAGGATCCTTTGTGTATTTGAGGAATAAGTTTAAGCTTTGCTTTTAATTGCTGAAATTGGTTGCAAATTGAAAGGACTAAAAACGTTCCCATATTTCTGTTATGTCAAAGAAAATTGCAGGAAAAGCTTGTGAAGATTAAAAATAATGTAAGAGCTACAGACAATCTCAAAAAGAAATGTTGCAAAATTGCAGAAGTCATAGAAGAGATAAAAGAAAAGGAGAAGCATCTGAATCTTGAGAGACTTACCGCTAAAGTCACCCACATTGAGGAGGAAATTGCGCGGCTACGCAAAAATTGTGAAAGGGCTATTCAGCAACAAAATGAAAGGTATATATGTAAATTTGATTTAAGGTAGTGTTTAATTTTGACACTCATGAAGCAACAACATTTTTCAGTTTATGAGCACTCCTAGTTAGGAATAGTCTCCTGCCCTACAATGTTTTGCTGAACAATCTGCTTCATTGCCCTGTCAGTGCTGCGTTGCCTTATGGAGATGTTTATTCACTGGTGACAATGCTCATTCTTCACAACTACTACTCAAAAAATATGGTGGCTTTGTTACTGAATGCCTTGAGAATTTCTCTGTTTGTGCATTGTGCACAGATAAAAGTATAAAAATGCAGATTTAAATCTCTATGATCTTCTAAATCAAATTTTTAATGCTATGGAAGACAGGAAGACTTTAAAAGTTATGTGAGAGACAAGAGTAACCTTTCCAAGTGTTTGTTCTCTGATCTTCACATTGCAATTATTTCATTACTTATTTAAATGTTATTATTTTAAAATAATATTTGTGAAAGCTTTGTCCATTTTCCCAGATTATTACTATCTTTCAAGGTCACTGATTATGTTCTTGAATAAAACATACTGAATATACGTAACCCTAACCCTAACCTTTTCCTTTTGACCTTATTTCAGTGGTGTTCTGCTCAGAAAGCGAGAACAAGAACTAGGATTCTTATATGAAAAAGTAAACAGGCAAGAGATGTTGTGTAGAAATGGAGATACTGAGATGCAAGTTATGGATGAAAAGATTAGTGTTCTGAAACTGAAGGTAGCTGAGAAAAAGAGACAGATTATGTTGTGTTATAAAAATCTCCTAATGAAGAATGCCCTGGAGGTAAATCTGGTGGGACTTCAGACACAGGTTGGTGCTAAAGGAACCTTTTTTTTCACTATCATCATGTATTTTAAAACTTAAGGTGATTCCAAAGGAAAAAAATATCAGGATGTACGAGATTTATTAAAACAGCAAGTTCAGTTATACTTTACACCTGTCTAGCAAAACACTGACACATGCTTTATGTTCAGATATGTGAGTTTCTATGTAACTGGCTGATTTACTTTGTTACACACATGCCGAATGCGTCCTGGGTATGGAATCTCAGCTAACCCTCCCCATAGCCTGAAATGTCAGTATGACTAAGCTGGAGAATGGGAGTCATGGGGCAAAAATGGGACTGTAGATAAAATTTGTTAAAACTGTATTGATGGAGTAGGTGGAGGGGTGGGAGATACACTTAGCTCGTCAAGTATCTGAAATAATAACTCGATTCACAGTTGACCCTGAGCCTACTCTGGAAACTCTGCAGCCTACAGTGATATAATCCACATATATTTTCTTCTACACAAAAACAGTGTAAGTTTTAGTTCTAGTTACAAAATAACATTAAACAACTAACAAACTGCAGTTCTTGGGACATTCTTTCCTTGCTTTCTGAAATGGCTCATTTACTTTTGACCTTATCTCCAGATGGTAATTTTCCCCATACATACTCCACTAGTGCTGGCACAAAATCATAAATTAGGGTGTACCATTGCCTCTCAAACTTGCACCAATGGGAGCTGTGACTCACTGTTTAAGAGTGCTCGCAGTATTCTCTTACCTCTGGCCTTTTGAAGAAATTGTATGCCCTGCTACAAGAACAAATGTAGTACAATACCTCATGCAAATCATACCCCGAAGAATTTCACACGGCCTTTACAGATTTAAACTATGAACAGAGGCGTTTTCAGGAAAGACTTAGGATGAGACTGAGAGTCACTCAGTCAAATAAAGTAAAAACTTGAAGATGATTTTTGTGAACTGACAGAATCAATCATGGAATTTTGCTTTTTCTGTTCTGCACTCCTGCACCTTTCTCTTTTGTGATGATGGTTCATATAAAGCCTAAAATCACTGTAGGAGGGAGGCAATTGTTTAAGGTGCTTTACATCTTTTTCCAATATTGACATAAAATTAAAAAGTAGGAAAATACTGAATGATATGATATTACACATGCAGTAGTCATAATAAATGTTCTCAAATCAGAGATTTTTCAGTAAAGAATGACAATCAGCTAACAACCTTTAAAATTTAACTAGATACTGTGATTACTGGTTCAAATGGCTGTTAAATCATCCATCTCCTTATACTCAACCATTTCAGCATTAATACTCTTACTCTAACTGCCAATAGCCATCATGTTGTCCACCGAGAAGCAGTTTCAAATTGTTTTATATCCATGATTTAAATAAAAACCATAAGCCTGAATTTATATTCAGGTCTTGGTTGCCAAATTCAGGTTGCTAATTCCTGTACCAGCTACCGATTTGATCCCATATTAAAATCTGTGTTGGCTTCTATTCTGTTATCATGGCCAAAGGACATTACAATAATGATCATTTAGATGAGACTTGGACTTGATGTAGTGAATACAGTTTTAAATCTATTTAAGTCTATGAAACTGACCTCTGAAGCCACACTGAAATCTGAAGAAGGGGTAACAGAAGCTCATTTTGGTCTATCATTTGTCTGTCTTGCAGTGCAGATAATTACAAATGTTCAGAGAGAGGCTCAGAGCACCACAGAGCCATGAAACCCTGGTTTCTATCAGAGGCCCTTAGACCTCCTCTAATGCAGACTACAAATATCCTTTTTGAGTTCTCTTTATTTCTCCATCCTGTTGTGACCTTGTGTAGAAGACAGTGTCCCTTAACTTTGTGTTAGGAGCCCACAAATGATGCAGATAAATGAACAAGGTCTCTTTATTAATAGAAAGAATTGTGTGTCTTTGTCTCCAGAGGAAGATCCTGATAACCTTACGTAGGGAGCACAAAATTTCTCCAGGAGGTCCATTCTCAAGGCACCTACCTCTGCCCATTCATGCAATGGAACACTTTGAGTTATATAAGAAGGAAGAAATTCTTTACAGAAAGAGTGATTAGATATTGGAATGGGCTGCCCAGGAAGGTGGTGGACTCAGTGTCCCTGGAGGTGTTTAAGGAAAGACTGGACGTGACAGTGCCATGGTCTAGTTGACACAGTGATGTTTGGTGATGGGTTGGACTTGATGATCTCAGAGACTTTTCAACCTAATTGATTCTTTGAGTCTGTGATTGTTTAAAAGACATCTACAATTGAAATAGTATTTAGACTGTTTGAAGAGGTTGTAGTCAGGTGGGGGTTGGTCTCTTCTCTCAGGCTCCCAGTGACAGGACTAGAGGACACAGTCTTAGGCTGTGTCAGGGGAGGTTTCAGTTGGATATTTGGAGAAACTTTTTCACAGAAAGATTGATTTCCCATTGGAATGGGCTGTCCAGGGAGGTGGTGGAGTCACCGTCCCTGGAGGTGTTTAAGGATAGGTTGGATGGTGAACTTAGTGACATGGTTTAGATGGTCTAGATAGTTTAGATGATGGATTGGTGTTGGATAGGTTGTTAAGTTAGGAAAAAGGTTGGACTTGCTGATCTCTATGGTCTTTTCCAACCTTGTTAATTTTGTGTAATTCTGAGTAATTGGGTAGGCAGAATCCTCTATCTATGCCTCTTAAATTTTCTCTCCCCCCTTTTTCCTACCCCTCCTATCTCCTTCAGTCTTAAGCAATACCAGACCTCTTTGAAGTAAGTGCTAGTAACATGGACTAGGTGTTTTGTTCCTACCAATGTAAAGAATTAAAGTCAGAAATATTTACAGGCTGCAGAAACTGACCCATAATCCCAGCAGCTGTGATGCCCGTTTGGAAGGAGAAAGCCCAGGTCAGGGCTGTGTGCCAATTCAGCAAGAACAAACAGTTCACCTGAGTCTCCTATATTCCACATGAGCTGCTTAATCATCAAAATTATGAATGTTCCACTTGTACACTTCATCAGAAGCTGCCTATTTCCACAAAAGAGTGAAACATTGGTGAATAGTTTAGCCAAAAAAACTCCATCATATGAAGCAGACCAGACCTCTTCTAAGCAAGTGCTAGTAATATGGACTAGGTAGGTTTGTTACTATCAATTAAGGATTTTAAAATAGAAATATTTACACATACTTCCTCTGTCTGACACAAAAAAGTACCTGGTGAAGTTGTAAGGCAGTTACAAAAAAAAGGCCTATAAACTATAAAACTATGTAACTTTTAATTGGGATTGCACATCAAGGGACTGTTCCTGCTGACTGAAGTGACCCATAAAAACTAATCTGCCTTCATGCATCAATGAGAAATACTTAACATTAATCATTAATTAGTCCAACACGTAAACCTGCTGAGCTGTCACGGTGCTGTGGATGGGACTTTCATGTCTCAGAGTTCAGCTAATGTACAAGGACTGTTGGTTTATTTGAGGCATTTGGCAACAACATTTGTCCAGGTTTTAATACAATCCCATGAAAATCTTCAGACTGTATCACCACACCCACAGAATATTGGAACTAGTACAGAGATAAAGAGTTTATCTAGGCAATCTCCTACTACAGCTTCAGATTGCTTGTCATTCCTGAGAGGGCTAAGCTGAGCTTTCAAACCACCACTGGGAAACCTGTTTCCCCAGCAAGTTGTCCCAGTCCTTCCTTAACAGTGGAAAGGCTTTCTCAGCTTTAGCCTGGATCTTTCTTGCTGTGGTGTAAGAATATTGATTTGTATTCTGTCCACCAGGGATATGACAAACAGACTATTCTTTTCCTGTCTGCAGCATTTCATGTTACTGGAAGTTAATCATGTCCCTCTCCCATCCTTTTGCTAGGCTACACAGCCCTTCAGCCCTTACAGGTTTTAGACATTCTTTTTCTGCATTTCTTTCTTTTTTGGCAATGTGGTCTTTATTTGCCTTGAGGAGCAGTGAGTAGTACTAGCAGCTGAGAGGGAAAGGATTCATTCCGGCATCTCACAGGTTACATTCCTGCGTATGCACCCAGGTATGATGCCAGCCTTTCTTCACACATGATATGGTGATTCATCTTCATATAACTGTATGTAACAACCAGACTCTTTTGTAAAGAAAGGGCATCCAACCAGTTGACCTCAATCCGTTGTTTGTTCAGGCAATTTTTCCTGCCTACATGTAGCAACTTCCATTTTTTATTTAATATTATCTTTTTGGTTCAGACCTTTTTTTCAGGTGAAGGTCATTTTAAATTTGATTCTTCTTCAAAAAGTACTTGCAGTCTCTCTGAGCTTAATCTCATTCTACTGATGAGGTATTTACCATATATTTTTGTCAAGAATCCATTTCTTTTGATTTTGTGAAAATAACATATGAGACAATATTGAAGCTATTTAAAAATCAAGATGTATGATACCTACTACTTGTTATCCTGTGAAATTATCATAGTAGGACATTGAGTCACACATGGTTTGGTGTGACTCAATACGCTTGTGTTGGCTGTTATTCCTGCCCTTATTCTTTTCTTGATACCTTGAAAGAAAACCTAATGATGTGTTCCAGATACTCTTCAAAAAGTAAAGTTCTCTGTGGTTCCACAGATCCTTTTTCTCCCATTTTTTTTAAATAGGTCAGATATTTGCCCTTTTCTAATGCTGTACATACCTCACACACCTTCTCTGAGATTTAAAAAATAAGCACCCAATGTCCCCTTTTTCAGACCAGTCACTATATCTAGCGTGTGTTCCCTCTCGTGTTCATCCTTCAACAATTCCTTGTGACAGATTACCATACAACAAGAAAAGTCTTTTTTCTAGAGCCTTTTCCTATCCCCTGTCTCAAATCCACTCTAAGAGAGGAAACATTGGTTTTTTCATTTAAGTCTTAGGATCTCTTAGAATTCAGATAAAGTCTTGTCTAAGGAAAATATCAGAAATTAGGAAAAAATAAAGATACCTCTAGTCATACCATTGAACCAGACATACAACAGCATGGTTATCTTTAAATACACTTTGATTCCTATACTTTCAGATTAGTTTGTATCTGATCACTTCCAATTCATATTGCATTTAAAAGTGAACCTAGTATTTATTTTTAACATGAAACTTTTTAGGGATTTGTTATGGATTTTTGGACACTGGTTTTACTGCAGTAGTCCTCTAAATTAATTATTCAGTCCTGCAACATTTTCCTTGATGAGCTGTTCCTAATCTCATTAAGGTACCACTGCCTCCAACAAGGCTAAACCCTGAGTGGTTGAGAAATTTGGCCCCAGATAGGAAAGATCACTGGAAGTATAGCTGCATCCTGCTGTTTGTGCTGGCTCTGCTTTTACATTCTTCCACTCTGCTTATTTTTGGGCTTGAGTTTCAGTTGTTTATAATTAAAATATATCTTTCTGTACCTAGCTATGCACTGAACGATGGTTTGCCAAGGAAATTGCTCATTACAGTCATTTAAGGTTTTTACTTTAACTGCTTTTAGACAAAGTGTACAGGAGTGAGCTGTGCTTTTTTACTGGAAAAAGGCATATTTAAGTGTTCTGCTAATGTTCCATTCCCACCTGAGAAGATATGTTAGTTTCCCCTTTTCTAGTTAAATATGACTTGTCAAACTTCCAGTGACAAACCCCATCCCAGCAACATCTAAACATTTACTTTATATTTTGGTGATTATTCATAACTTTGAGAGGCAGTGGCCACTTATTTCCTTAATCAATCATCACCTGCAGTGGAAGGTGAACATTTTTACTTGGGTAGTTACGTAAATGCTAACAGCTCAAGGTTGCAGTGACAACACACTGACAGACAGGTGCTTATCAGAGCACACAACCCCACCATTGTCAGTCTTGCAAGTCCAAACATGAAAAATGGCCCCAGTCACACCGTCAGTGAGCATTTATGTGGAGCCTGGATGTCCATCTAACATATTCTGGGAAGTGTTATTCCATGGGAAGGTCTCACATCAGAAAGGTCAGGGAACACCTGCCTCTATGAGTCCCCAGGGTACCAAATTGCTCAGTGTCACCACTGAGTCACTTCAGGACATGTGGGTGGGAACTTTAGCATAGAAAACTTGGATGCCTGTAGGGATGAGACTTTCAGTGCTAACCAGTGAGGAAACAGGACTTTCTATTGTATTCCTGATGATAACAAAAATGTAGCCTGAGGACCAAAAAACAGGCGGAACTCCATTTCTGTCAGACAGCAGAGTTCCCTCTGTCCTGCAACTGTGATACTGCAGTTCCCTTTAAAAAGAAAATTAAAAATGGCTTATAATTCTCTGCAATCCTCCCTCCTTCCCAGTACAGGGAAATCATGTCTGTTGGAGTCTGCAAACCAAGATATGGGGATGAGTTTGGTGAGAACAAGTAACTGTTATGGCTTTTTGCTTGTTAGTATTCCCAGTGCAAGGACAAGATTAAACAGCTGGAGAAAACACTTGGTGATGCCACAAGTGCAAGTAGAAAGCAAGATACAGGAGGGAAGGACCCATCTCGACCTGAACTGCTAAAAAAGATTGAACAGGTAACATCACTTCTCACATCACAAGCTATCCTGCTGTGCTTGACCTCTTTTAGAAAAATGCAAATGGTGTCTTTTATTTTTAAAATAAACTTTTTGTAAGAGGAATTAAAGTAATTATGAATGCCAATTGTGAACTCCAGCCCAGAGTCTGCTTTCCAGGGCAACTGGACATGAGACATTTTGACTTCTTCCAGCAGAGCCTGGAACCTCTCTGTGAGGTACCCCTGGCTCTGCAGCATCCTCTGGTATCCATTCACATCATTGGCACTTGAGTGTAGACCCACGTCACTAGAGGAAGGCACAGAAAAGGCAGCAGAGGGAGATAAATGCAGAATAATAAACTGCAAACAGAGTTGTCAGTCTTTGGCAACTGGCCATAAGCTGTTCCACTACTACACATAGGCTGTGAACAGGAGGCAGACCTGCCACCCTCTTAACAGAGCCTGCCTGAGTGACACAGAATCAGACACCAGCCTTTGTCAGGGCTGGGCTCTCCTGCCTCGTTTCCATGCTGAACAGGGAAGCACTGAACAGAACCTCGGTGGAAGCAGCAGCCAGGCCAGCCCAGCAGCTGCACACTCTCCTGCAGCACTGCTGGCAACTACCCCAGGAGAGACTTCAAAGGGAAGCATGAGGTCCAAGAAAAAGCCAATTTCAGAGCCTGTATGGGGGGGTGAAGAAGGTAAAGGAATGGAATGAGAAGACATGGCATTTTCTTATATATTTTTGTCTGTCCCATTTATAGAGGCACAAAACTCCTCCCACTGTGTTTAGTGTTTGAGGGGGATTCACACAGGGCTGTGAAGGTGTTGGGGTAGTAGCAGCAAGGTCAGAGCAGCACACACCTATATCCTCCTTTTGAAACCCAGTTTGTAAGGCATACTCTGAACACTTCTGCCTGAATTACCTGAGCTTTTTGCTTTACTGTCCCATATTTCTTGACAGGAGAAGGGAGATCTAGATAGACAAACAGGCCACAACACAGCCTGCTATCACCAACCTGAGCATTAAAAAGCAGTGTTTCTTAGACTCATGATAATTTCAAATATCTGTTTCAATCTCCTTGGGATTTAAAGTCATTGTAGTCTTTCTTTCTTTCTTAGTTTATGGGGCCCATACACTTTTTAGCATCAGGAGGAAAAAGGTACATAAAGCAAGTGCTGAAACCTCCCCATTATCATGTGACTCAAGAAACTGGAAGATAAAAAAAAAATCACTAGAAAAACTCCCATTGTTTTCAAAAAAAGCACAGCAAGACAGAAAGAATGGTGTAACCCCCTGCCCCCCAAAGGGCCCAGACTGATATGGAAGAACTGTACAACTGACAGCAACGAACTGAACCAATCTGGGCTTGATACTTGGCAGAGAGGGTGAAAATTTTGAGAAGGCTGATAGTGAAAGTGTCTGGTTTTGACTGTTCACCTCTGTTAATTCAGCAACTCAAAGCAATCACAGACTACCTTGTGCTGCACCTTCCTCTGTCGTTTTCTTACATCCTGTATCCTCCTCCTTGCTGCAGCTGGAAGCAGAGCTGATGCAAAAGGAGCAGAGGTTGCTGAAGATGGATTTTCTCTGCTCATCCATTTCCGAGGTGACAGACAGAATCCGTGACGTGGCAGAGAACGGGAAGCAGGACATGCTGCTGTTCGCCAAGAGGGTAAGAAGGGCACTGCATTCTCTGCTTGCCAGACCATCCAAAGTGAAATAGTATCTAGGCAAGAGGTGATTCGCTTGCAAATTACAAAAGTGACTGGAAACATTGATAGGCGAATCATACATTATTCTTCAGAAATTATAGGCATGTATAGTAACAGTAATACAGGGAAAATAGACAAAATACATTAGGCAAATGTACTTTCTTTTAAAAATAAATTTGCACCATAATTGGTACCTTTCACCAAAATATATAATTAGTTCTTTCTGAAGTAGATGCTTAGAAACTTTGTAGAATCTTCCTTTTGCACATGTACTTAAGAGCAAACATGTCAAAGTCTAAAATGAAGTAGGGAAAGGCCATGCAAATTCTACTCCAATATACAAAAATATGAACTTGGTATCTTGCTAAAAGTTCCTTTATTATTTAGGTAAGAAAAATCATGCAGGAAACATAATTTCCACTACAGCTATTTTTATATAATTAGAGCTATTTTCTTTTAACTGCCAAACATTGTTTGGGAAAGACAAAAAATGCTCCCAGCTTCCATGTTCCTAATGAAAAAGCTGCAAAGAGCTGAGGGAACAGCAGCAAAAAAAATGCTAAATAATTAATGTAAAACAAGGCCAGGGTTGTTTTTTTTTTCTTTCTTAGGTGTTAGGTTTGGCATGCAGAATGGCTTAAAACAAAACAGATTTTTATAATAAATCTTTGATTTTCCACAGACAAATAAATATCATTATTGGTACTTATGTTTTGAAACACACACACACATTAGCCATGGGCTAATAAACTACTGTAAGAATGGCAGCATGCCAAAAGTTACATTCACAAGTGCTCTGAGTCACCAATTCCCTATTTGTCACTTAAAGAGTACTTATATTCTGTTTTTAATTTTTAAATTGTCTCCAGTCAGACTCAAGGCTTCCTGTCACATTCCTTTTCTGTTTGTCTCCCTTCCAAGGATAATGTCACAAGCCACAGCCCCCCTGCATCTACATTGTCACTCAATTATCTTTAAGGATTTGATTTATTCAACCTTTATTACAAAGTAATCGTGCATAAGGTCAAAAGAGAATTGAGGTTCCAGGCCTTTGAGGGCAGGGGGAGTTTTGCTGTCCAGCTGAAGGGAGGAGAAGGCAATGACAAATGTGCTTTTCTGTGTCTTATACTGGAGTAAATGTGACTTCCTGAGCTGCCAATTTCTGTGGTTCCAAGTGCTCACAGAAATTAAGTAATTTCAAATATGGAACTATCATTTAAAACCTTGTCAAGTTGGACTTGTTTTCACATACCTAATGCTGACCTAAGTTTCATGCCCAGTAAGTGCCTAAAGGGAAGCCCCAACTACAATAGCTGTTTTGAATTCCAGATAAATGAACTGCAGAGGAAAATAAAGGACAGAACCCAGGAGACAAGGGCTCTTAGTGCAGAGTTATCCATGAGGCAAGCACTTGTCATTAAACTCCAGAAGGAAATGAAAGAAAAAGAACAATTTGTGATGAGTGCTTCATTAAGGATAAGTCAAGGCCTTCCCCCTCCTAAAGAAACAGAAAAGGAATGGTTGAAGGTCCTACACAATGAGAAGATACAAAAAGCAGAAGCTGAAGCCAGAGCTAAAGTAAGTTTTTGTCATGCTTTGCAGTTTGGTCTTCAGCCCCATCCTTTCACTGCTCGAGATGGTGTCTCCCAAAGAGCTGTGCCACCTCTCTGGGGAGCTGCGTCCTGGCAAACACAGAGCTCCAGGAGCCAGTGAAGATGATGGTACAAACAGAGACAACTACTAGAGTGGGTTTGTGGAGTTTTAACACTGCTTAGAGCTAGTCCTTGAATCTTAAGATCTAAAAACATACTAAAAACCACACCTTGGATTACTAAAGTAGTTTGTGTGACCATGTTGTGGCTGATGGGTGAGGCAGCCATCAGTGGAATATTGCTTTTCACTGGATTTTGAGGTTAAGCTGCAAAAGGTGGGGTGTATGGCTCAGGAGAAACAAGTGTAGCATCTCCCACATATCAGGCAGTAAGCATCAGATCAGAAGCAGCAAGAAATCAGATTGCTGGGCAAGACACTGAGGGTAGGCAGGACAGCACATCAAAAGTGCTTCAAACCCTACCCCTCTGTCCTTGAGACAGTCAGTGACCCCAAAGCAGAGAGCTTTTACAGAATAGTAACAGTTTACAATACGAAATTTCTCTGTCATTGACCCTTCTCATGCTGTGACTCAGTTTCCTTTCAGTGCTGTGAATAAAAGCTTGCTGCAGTAACTACTCAGGAACAGAATTGTTCCTGATATGTTCTGTCCACAATTATTACAGCTTTTAAAAGTTTCCCATATCGGTTCTCTTCACAAATGACACAAGCATGACAGCCTCAAACTGTCTACTATTTAAAAGGGCAAACTCCCATCTACACCTCATGCTTCCCCTCCAGCTTTCCTGGCTTGCCAAGGATTAGACTAATGGTGTTTACTTTGTCACAGATTCTGTAGATTGGCTCAGGGAAGCACTGCAGTTTTAAAGCACCCAATCCCTATGTGACCAAACTGTGTTTCTCTGACAGCACCCTGCAGAGGAGGGACAAGATGCAGTGCCTGGCCATGTCCACACAACAGCCCAATGATGCCCAACCGCCCCTAACTCTGATGAGGAACAGAGCCCCCAACAGCACTCTGGCTCCAATCAAACCAAGTGACTCCAGTTTGGTTCCCAGACATTTCTGAAAAGCTGCTGCAAAGCCATTTGAAATCTGGACAGACAGCACCTGAAGCAGGAGAGGCCACTTCTGGCTACTGAATGCCAAGGGTCAACAGCAGCATTTACACTTTAGCATTTATGACATTTACCATTAATGTTCAGCCAAATTCCATATTGAAAACAAAGTATTTTTTCATGCCAAAAGCACAGTTAACTAGTCTGTGATCTACAGTCCCTTCTCCTGATATGCCAAATGCAGTGCAGTATTTTGAAGTGTTAAGAAAAAGGAGTGATCATTGTGCTACGGGGTTTTTTTTCCAGGTGAAGTTTTATTACATCTGAGGATATGTTCTAATAAATTTCATTGAAAAGAAAAGGCTAGAAAATCTTCTCATATTATAATATGAACATAGTGGCCACCACTTATACACCAGCATGGCTTTCTGCAGTTTAGGACTGGAGTTTACAATTCTCAGAGAAATTCTAATTATACTGAGAAAAATATTCCTTCCTGCTATGCAGTCACTAAGAAATTTAAAGCTTCACTGATGGCAATAACAAAAGGGTGACCATGAACTTGTGAAGTCACTCCCAGATCCTGGATCTTTTTATTTCACTGGTAAAGAACAGGAAACGTCAGTGGAAACTACTCAGAGAGGATATCAGAGGTTGTTATTGAAAATCTCCAAAATATATCAAATTCTCAGTGAGTTTCTCTAGTTTAATAGTTTGAAATTTTGTAGAATTGCTGTAAAGTCCAATAAAGACTGCAGAAATCCTGCATGGCAGAACTTAGCAATCTTCTCTGCATAGCAAACCATTATTACCACTTAAATTAATGTCACAGTTCAGAACTGAAAACAAAAGAACAAACAATACTGGTTCAGTTATGTACAAATAGAAATTGAAAACAAAGGAAGAACAGCCTCCTTAAGCTTCTTTCTGAAGATGAGATTTGAATTGCAACACTAGAAGTTTTAAGAAAAAATTACATAAAACTCATTCCAAAAGCTTTGTTCCTGTATTACTTACAATATATTATACATATCTTTAAAAAAACCCAAAACAATAACAAGCAAACAAAAAAACTCCAACAAAATCTGTCACAGGCACTTTAAGGAAATGATATTTTGTGCTAATTACAAAACTGAAAATATTACAGTGGAGCTCCAGAGGCAGAAGTACTGTCAGGTAAACTGATGACCACCACAAGGAATGAATACATCATTACTGATGCCTGACATAAAAGTGATTTGTTATTCTTACCTGCTTTACGTAATCACACCAGGAAATCCCTTTCTTTATCTGAGTAAACAATTATTGGTTCTTGTTTCTGTACAACTGGACAGCCTTTTCCAGGATTGTCTTGTTAAAATAAGTGACACTAGTACCAATTTCACAGCACGTTTTGATACTCGCTGTTGCTCCACTTACTTGACCTCTTCAAAATGAAACCACAGATATATTTCACACCTGGGTTTGTGTCAAATGCATTTTTCTAGGATTTATCTAGAAGTCAGTAATTTCAGCCTTAGTGTGTTGGACCAAGCACTATTTTTAGTAGCTCATGTCAGTACTGGCAGCTACTCAAAACTGCACGTTATTTGGGAAACAAAGTGGCATTTAAGTGACTACTTTTACACAAGCACCACAGTTCAACAGCCTTCATCAACAGTATGTTATTTCAGGAATATTTGAGGCCCAAAAGTGTCATGGTGTGCTTGAGTGCCGTTTCCTCTACAAATCTTGCATTAACATGGTCTTGTTTTTCATATGGATGCACACCTAGAAAAACATGGTGAGAAAGTATTTACAAAATTGTACGTGTTTCTGTACACCTACAGTCCTGCACTCTATCAAACATCTTCATTTGCAATACCAAAGACAAGGGGTAATAGTCAGAACATGTTTTTATGCACCCCAAAATACCTACAGCTTTCAGTGGTGTCCTTTGGATGCTTAACCATAGCAAAAACTGTCTATTGGTGGGATGTAATTAAATAATATCCCACCTAGAGAGAAGCTAGACCATCTCTGGAGGCTGCTAGAGATTTTCAAACCACTGGAGATCCTAACCCAGATTGAAGCATGGTGGCTGTGTTAAGTGCTAGTGCATAAAATGGCCCAGGGCACATGCTCATATACTGCTATAAGGTTTAACTCTTTTTCCTCTCCAAATGGGATGATACCCATAGTTGGACAATCTCAGTTTAGCCTTCAGGTCTTTATCCTGACTATTTTGCTTACTGGTACAGACACAGCCAGTACTGCCTCCATTAGTGCATCCTGCTTGTTCAGCAGAAATCCAAACCTTTGGATGCTTGGGTTCACCAGATGAAGTAAATTCCCTCAAAAACAGGAATGGTGTTTCACAAAAATTAACAGCTTGGCAAGGAAAAGTGTCTGGTACTTCAGAATACCTCCTAATCCAGGGATATGCATACTCTTTTCTAAGGTGGAAGATCTGATTTTGGCTGCCTCTTAGCTACCAGAAGAAATATAAATAAGGACCAACTGTTCCCTCCCCATTTGAACACAAACCAACAGCTACCACCACACTGTATGTCAACTACATTTTACTACACATGTTCTGAAAAACGCAGGTTTGCTATCTGGAACCAACACACAGAGGATCTGGATGAATAGACATGCAGTGAAGGAGCCCCCTAGCACTTCCCATCAGCAGAAAGATGACCAAACCTATGTGTCCAGACATCACTGGAGTTTTAGAACTAGCTTATGTCAATATAGTCAGGATACATCTGAGTGAGCATCAAAGGATAACAATTACTAGTCTTCCAAAGTACAGGATTAACATTACCTTGATTCTCTATCTCTGCCAACATATTTGTCAGGTAGTTCAGTGGCAAAAACTCCACAGGGACTGAGAATCTCTCAGGGATAGGCCTGCTGTACTGTAAGGGAAGACACTGCAGGTTAGTTAGCACCAACTTTCAGTGTTTCTTTAGTGTGTTATAGTCTGCAGAAAGCTCAGCAATCTCAACACTGTCAAAGCACCAGATTAAAAAAATGGCCTCTGTGCTCTTACCTGTTTGTTCCCCAGCTTCTCGAGCAAAAATTTCACATATTTCCGTGCAATTAAATTTGCATTTATCGGATGATTCCAGAACTGGCAGACCTTTTGACCAAGAGCCTAGTAAGCAAAAAAATAAAACCTGAAAATCTGAGAAGATAAACACAGGACAGTGGAAATTTAGGAAGGAGAAAAGGAGGAAAAGACCTGAAACAAAGTCCAGGTTGTAACACAGGTGCTTTGCTTTCAGACACTGATGACAGAGGCCAAGATGCCATCATGTTTAGCCACCAAGCCTTCCTTTCATAGCCAGTAACTAAGAGATAGCAATGTGTCCCCAAAATGTGGGAAAATAAAAACTTCACTGCCTAATACTCAGCTCAGTCTGCCCCAGTGCCACTGTCCCACTTGTCATATGTACTTAATTGAGGCTTAAAATGACCGTTATTTATCCTTTACTGTGACTCTGGTTTGGGTCTATTCTTCGCCCAGAGAAAAATGTAGATGCCCCATTCCTCAAGGCTCCATTCAGGACAGGACTTCTGTCTGGTTCAGTCTGAGGAATCTCACACAAGCATAACACCAGTGACAATGAAGAGATACTGGGAACACAATTCTGTTCCCATTAGTCAGGTCACCATCCTGGAAACTGGTAACATTGACTCACATTCCCAAAAGTAAAAGGGTTTCAAAGTCAGACTTCCTAAAGCTTCTGTTCCTAATCAATAAGCAAAAGAATAGAAACACAGTGTGAAATTAGCTCCACCTTCTGCAACTTTCCCTACCTAGATTTTCCCCCCTCCCTCTCAGCTGTACTGCAATGCAGACTGCTGCAGGAGTTCCTTTTAGTAAATGCTGTACAGTTTCAATGGTGCTTAAATCCGTGCTCCTGTTGGAAGTCATCTACTGACTGTAACCTGCTCAAAATAGCCTGAGTCACCCCAAAGTGACCTTTTTGGCAAACAAACTACTCCCTGCATTTTTTCCCAAAGCTGTAAATAGATATAATAAGGCACTGAGACTGTGTATTGCCAGCAGTACCCGTCCCTTTCAGCTCTCCCAGCTCAGCCTCCACGTCAGAGTGGAAGCTGGAATGGTGTTCCCCACCCACAGTCCCAGGGCTGACCCTAGTTCTCCAGCCCAGGCCCAAAACAAGGCACAGAGGACAAAGAACATCCTGTGGAGTTCTGATCCTCTACCCCTTCTCAATAAAGCTGCCAAACAAAGAAGCCTTTGTTAGGGGAAAACCCAAGTGGCACTTCTGGCCAATTTGAACTATACGTAACAGCCCATAATGAGCAAACAATGGGCAACTTATGTTGAGAAAAGGCTTTTCTGCAGCAAGGCACTCCCTGAGGGGGATCCCTGGTGTTCCTCTGCTCTCTGAGATGTTGTGCTTCCTCTGCAGTCCTGTGGTGTGCACAGAAGTCCATCTCCCATTCTGCTGGGACCTTTTATGAAGCACCAGTAATTAACTCTAGCTATTTATTAGTGGCTACATGAGCACTGATGGATGAGGCTGAGAGATTTCACTCAGAGGAGATCTTATAATTCAGTTTCCACCACAGAGCTGTGGTACAAACAGATTTTACAGCTTCTACTGTACCAGCTCTTGAACATATTTGATAAAGTATATAGAACCAAACACAGAGGTCACAAGTGAGAAAGGCTCTGTGGATGCTAAAACATCCACACAAACCCCCCATAAAGCCCCTTTAAATCCTGCTAAATCCTCAGTGCTTTATGCACAGAAGTACTTAGCAGAGTCTTTTTGACTCCTCTAGGGTACTGGAGACACTGTAAAACTCTATGGACAAATCTATGATTTATCAGGGTATCCTACAGGCCAGAAGCAGCAGATGGAGAAACTGTGGATGTTCAGGTTCTGTTTGAATCAGGCCCTATTTGAATCATGACCAAGTCTTTCATTGGCTTGATCCTACACACAGGGAAGAACTTCCTATCAATTCCAAAGTCCAAGAAATTACATCTAAAGTCATTAGTTACCTCAGGAAGCCTCATGACAATACTAAACTTCAGCTTTTCATTCTGTTCAGTGTCATCCAGTTCTGTAAGAAACAGGGAAAAAACAAATCAAACAACCAGTAACCACATAACACACTTTCAACTTTCACTGAAAACATTCTGAATAAATAATCAACTCTGTAATGAACTGAAAATCTCAATTTTAAGTAAGGTGTATTTACATTTATACCACTTAAACTAAATATTTTCCTGTATATTCATAAATAACTTCACCATTTTATGCAAAAATTTAGACACTAATTGAAATGTATTTTGATTCAGTACAATTTCCCATATTTATAATATTTCATTTCTCAAGACTAGGCACAAATTGATACAGCATATTCTGTATGAGCTGGCTGGTAAGAAATTAAGCACATGATACTCTCACTGTACCTTTCAGCAATTTCCTGACACAGGTTTCTGTCAACTGCAAGACCCCATTGTCAATATAGTGCAGGAGGGTGTGCAGGGGAAGACATCGAACACCAAGACCCAAGTGCAGAGTGTGGAAACCTATGAAAGAAACAAACCTGTTTGGTACAGGATGTATTTTTTCTCTAAGTCTGTATTAGAGGCTGGCATCACTAAAGCCATCACTCCTCTTAAATTTTGACTGTTTCTAGTTGATGAGGAAATCAGTTTATCAAGTCATGTGGTCTTATTTAGGCATCCTCTAAGTCCTCTCAATTACAAACATGTCAGAAGAAAGCTCAGGGTACTGAAAGCAGTCATTGAAGTCCTACAGAGTTGCTAAACATCTCCAAGCTGTCTCATATCTGAATTCTTCTATTAATTTTTTATCTTTATTTCCTCCTAATTAATAAAAACCTGAGGCTTCACCACCCTCAGTGTGTGGGGCCACCCACACACTCCTACAGGTACTGTTAAGACTTCAGTTTCTCATTTAACATCAGCCAGATGATGGTCCTGTTATCATGTGACACTGCTGCATGGCAGCATTTGTGCCCACATAGACTGAGGGACAACTCACATCAAAAATAGCTTCAAAGACTGAAGACAGATCAGGAAATGCAAGCTAGAAAGAGGAAATCAGAAAAAATTAAGGCCTCTTTCCCTAACAAATATAATCAAGTGCTTTGAAAAGACGGTAAGTGATTGAGGAGCTCTGGGAAATCAAAGTCTACTAACAAGACCAGCTTTTCTGTCAAGGCTGGAGGTAATAGTTTCAGGATAAAACCGAAAAATATTAGCAGGGCAACAGCATGAGAAAAAAACCCCTCTTTACTCCAGGATTGGGTTTTCCCTTGTAGCTCTTGACACTGAAGTCCAGTAGTCTAAATAAATATACAAATGAAGAGAGTTTACATCTTAGTTCTAAGTAAGACTGCACCCAAGCATTCCACTGGAAACCTCTATTTTGTTATCTCTGTTTCTAATAAGTATTTAGTTTTGCTTCATTTCACTTGCACATACTTATCAAGGGCTTTCCCCTCTCTAACTGTCTTGACTAGATTTCAACTTGGCCAAAGCTAATGTTAAATAGCAACTAATGCTCTGCTGGGAGGAATTTATAGCGTTGCTCTCCTCACTTACGATTAAAACAGCCAAACACAGGACTCACCAGGAGGTAAAGGCATGCACATGCCATTTGCTGCTTCCAGAATCCGACTCATGATGTGGAACACGGCAAACTCTCCTGCACTTCCTCTTTCATCACTGTAGTAAATGAAGTAGCAACACAATTAGAATCTGAGGTGCACATGCTCTGCTGGAGAGATGGTCAATTTGCTCTACTACACGTGCACTGAATACCTGCATTGGGGGTGAAGTGCCATGAGATGCTGCCCTGTTTATTGTCACCCAACAGCACCAGCTGTCCAGTGCTGACACACAAAGTCTCTGTGGTGTCCCCATCTCCTCCCCCCCATTGCTAAATATTTACAAGGCTCTCAGCAGTACCTGGGATCAACAGCAACAGGTGAAAAGGTGCCAGTATAAGTGACCTGGCTTTTCAAGTGTTTAACACCCACTACCCAGCTTAGGACCACTATAAACTCAGCAACTTTGAATTCCATCTGCAAAACTGCCTGTATGGTTCATAATCTCACGTTTAGAGGCTCAGCAGGATAACTAGGAAGAGCAGGTGACAGTCACATTGACATTCACAGCAGCATAAGCACTGACTGTTCAAACAAGTGGTACTCTTGAAGACCAAAATCATTATGCCCATATTTTTCAGAAAGACTGAAAACTTTAATAAATGACTTGCTCACAAGCAGAAGACACAGGAATGAAGCTGGTATCTCCTCCAAACTTCTTTCATTATTCGATGTACCAGATTCAGCTGAAACAAAAAAGAAAAGACTGGATGTTTCCAGAAGCTTGTGTACAGCAGGCCCTTGGCTTTCATTCATTTCACACACCAGTTTATGTTAAAAATTTCTCATGAGATTCCCAGTAGGTCTTCTTTTTTTTTTTTCCATGGGGACTAAAAATGTAAAATTGTTCAAATTAGAATTGTAACTGAATTGTCCTATTCCACAAGTTTAAAGTGCTTCCAGATCATCAAATCATTGTGCAAGACATTCGGTAACTTAACACATCGTGCCTCCTAGAGATAACTCATCTCTTGCTCTTGCATCAAATTCTCAAAGATCTGTATGCTATGGAAGCAAAAACTTCACTTCCAAGTGACTGAGCATTTGGCAAGGAACACTCCCAAGGGCTCAGCAAAAGTGGATGACGTTGAAGACAGTGGAATCCTCAGTTTGCCAAGAAAAGTCTGCAGGAGGAATCACAGATCTAGTCCTGGCAAGGAGGAAAGATGAGATAAGCAAATGCCTCTCCTCATCTATTGAGTTTCCTTTTTCTCCATGGTAAAGTAAAACAACAATCCCTTGGCACACATTGTTGGTTCTTTGAGCTCCCAAACTGACCTCTGCTACAGACAGTCAGCATACCAAAGCCACAAGCACAGTTCTCACACTTGGGCCATCTCAGCTCCTGCAGCTGACAGAGAAACCACGCACGAAAGAGTTGAAATAACTTCCTCACGGATGTCACGTGTAACCACTTCCATATCTCAGTAACACAACTGAGACACTTCCTCTGTGCCTTTTATCTCTGGTCCTCAAAGCTCAGCAATCAATCAATCCCAGGAAACTTTCAGCAAGCAAGTCTAATCCCTGTTCTGCAAAGAGGTGCCACAAGAAGTTACAAACCCTTTTCCCTGTTCCAGATGGCCAGAACTCAGGACTCATTTTTCCTCATTCTCTTTTTCCTTCATTGGCTTTGCCTTCTCCAATGTCTAACTAGTCACAGGCTCTGAGCAAGAGAGAAACAGGGCACACAGAAGAGGTTCATGTGCAAAGGCCAGAACTGAATACTGGTAATGCTCCTGAGTGCTCCTCTGCACCTTGCCCACAAAGATCAGTACTGTGTCCCTCCAACACCAGGTAAGCCAGGCCTGCACAGCTATCTGATACCAAATAACCACCTCATACTTACAATCTCCACACTTTCTAGATGCAGTGGAAAGATTCAGTTTAATCTTTCTTTTATAATCTTTCTGGAGTATAGCAAGTTTTTCAGAAAATAAGTGATTTCCAGTTTTTAGACAAGGGTCACAAGAACTGCACATGTATGGGAATGACTTTCAACTCTGGCCAGCACACAGGGTGCAGCTAAGGCCTCTGCATTAGGAGCTGCAGCTGGATCTGAAGGTAAGTGCTGAAGTAAAGGAGAGGTTTTTTCAAGCTCCAAAATCACCCCTTGTTCTACAAAAATGGTTTTCAACAGTAGGATACTCCAGAATGAATATTTTTTGCTTAATACCATAGCACACTGTACAGCTTTCACAGGGTATAGAAAGCAAAGTCTTAAGTCATAGTCAGCCTTGCTATCACAATATAATTGAATCCTAAATACATTCATGTTAGTAACGTGACACCCTCACCAACAGCACAACACTTTGGAGACCAACATCTACCATGGACATTATAGGAAATGCATAAAGAGAAGTCATGTCTCAATCTTTTTTTCAGAATATAACACACAGGATAATGTACATGACAGAAAGGAAACGTTATACTTGAGAGAGGAAGTACAGGCAGTTTCCTGTCCAACATTAGCAGAGGGTCTTTGGGGGAACCAAATGAAGAGCTACACTCATAGCAGGCAAGGCCATTTCTTCATTGAGTAGCAAAGATACACAATATGGAGATTTTTGGGGCAAGTACACTCCTTAGAGTGCTTTAAAGTAATAAGAGAACACATGACCAACAGTGAGACAGCGCATGCAGGAGGGCCTAGGCTGACAGTGCTGCCACCTTGCTGTCTTGAAATGTCTGCATTTCCAGGCCATGCTGCAGAGGAGACTGAGGTTCCACTAAAGTAATTGGGAACCACATTGCTCAGGTCCTGGGCTGCTTCTACAGGAAAGGCATGGAAGAAATAGAAGAATGCAGAGCAAAGGAGAAAATGGAGTGAGAAGGTATTGCTGTCTTTCAGATGCCCTCCTGAGCAGGAGATACGGCAGCTCCTGAGGAAACACAAATCCAAATGGTGTCTGTTTTCTATTCCTCTGCAGCTGAGTCCACATCAGACAGAAATGGACACAGACACCAGGGGAAAAGGTACAGCTGCTGCAGCGACCTGCAGAGAAATTTCACCAGTGTATTTGGGTCTGCCTCTTTCCTGTGCCACAGGCTGGCTGCTAACCCTGCCTCCCCTCCCACTTGCTCTCAGGGCAGCAAATGTCACAGTTATTTCTCTCCTTTCCTGCCTCACTGAAATGAAAAGAGTGAAAGAAACAGATATGGAATAAAGCTAAGACAAAGTAATTGCAGGGCAGAGAGAAACTATGGACATATAAACAACTACTGCAGGCCAGGTAGCACATGGACTGGGAACCAGGCACACTCCAGTTCTGCAGAGCTCCTCAGCAAACAAGGAATTCCCTAGACATGTCATTCACACTTCCCCTCACTACTTCTCTGTATACAAGTACACACAGTTCTCTGACAGCAATCAGCTCAAGTCTGTGGTTTTATGAGAAACCATCAGTGCTCCCAGGTCTTGGCTACTTCAGCTGTAATTGATTTACATAGTGACTGTGCACCACAGAGCCCCCTTCTCAGCCACTGGGCTCCTGAATATAAGAAAGAAATATTTTATGACAGCAAACAGACAAGCAAATAATTTCCAGCATCTTCCTGTTTCAATACTCAGCTACACACTGCTGATGCTACAGATAGATGTCAGAAGACTCAAACCAATTAATTCCCTTGAAGAACTCAAACATTGAGGATATAGAAAGGTTTAAGATGTAAGAGCTTCTGATTAAGATGAGGGGAAACCAAGTCTAATAATGCATAATTTGAAAGTTTGTATTCTAAGTTGGAAGAGAACCAAAAAGATAAGTCCAATTTTTAAGCGAATGACCCAAAAAGAGATCAAAACCATGACCATGGTGTTATTATCACCATGCTCTAACCAACTATCCTAATCTCAGGGTTATCTTTTACAGTAGCTTTTCTAATAAGCCTGTCTATTGAGTTGAGAGGATTCTTAGTTTTAGTGACATCACAAAAAGATTAATCTTGAGAGTTTGCTAATAGGGAGGCCTGAGAGTTGTTTTACAATATTTAGGCTACAATATTTAGCCTTGCAAATCAAGGTGTTTTTATATTTTTGTCTTAGTTTTTATTAAAAGTGAACAAGCTGTTACTAGAAATTGAATGAAAGGAGAATAAACATTCCACTCCTGCCTTTTCAGCAGCATTTTCAGGTATAAAGATGCAGTTCATGGACATGATGTTGAGACAGACAAAACCAGCCACAATAATTTCTATGTAAAACAGTCCCAGTTTTTGCAGCTTTCTTTTTTAAAAAGTTTCTCTTAAGAGGAGGATGAACAGAAAAATAAGAATTTGGGAAAGCAAATTTTCACTGTAGTTTACATAGATTTCTTCATGCAAAACCTGTCTCCTGTTGCGCTCACAAAAAGCCCGATGAAAGCACTGTGTAGGAATGGTGACGATTTACCCACATATCATATTGTAGTGAAAGCTTCTTTTAATTCATTTTTGTTTCACCTGGTGGCACTTCTATTATTCAAGACCTGCAACAATGTATTCTAAAGGAAACCAAATGGATCTAAAGGCCATTCTTTGAACTTTCCAGATGAGTTTCCATTTTAATTTTTGGGAGTAGAACATATTTCTATAAGCTGTAAAGGGAACAGTTTCTTCTGTATTCCAAATGACTGGTATAACTCTTTTAAAAATACTTAAATAATGTTAATTTCCTTTAACAATATATACAATATTAAGCTGAAAAATATGTTTAACATCTTAAAAACAATCTCCTGCTACCAAATATATGCTATATACACATGATACATATCCAAGGATCTACCATCCAACAAATACGAGCTTGCTCACAACAGTGACTATGAAATCCAACTAACCAGGTTTGCAACATAATCCAAAACTATTTGATCAATCTTCTTTTTTCCTACATACTGTAGATGTCTCATAAGGTGATCCTTTAGTTGAGCCACCATCTAGAAAAAAAAAACAAACCAATTCAGTGTCCTTGAGCATCTTCAAAGGGTTACAAAATCTGCAGCAGGTGCAGGGCCTGATCAATAACCATTGGCTTAACAAAGCATTTCCCCTTTACAAAATTTCAGTTCAGAGTGAAATCCCAAGCTCCTGTCCAATCTTGCTAAATTCAACAGCAGAATATTGTGAATATTCAAGATGATTATTTGGTGCAAATTTAGCAAAATGAGTCTTAAGCTGAACTTTCAATGACACTGAAGAGAAAAAGCTTACAGTTCTTACATCTCTCTGTGTCAAGCCAAGTGAACAGGACGAAAGAAGCACTTCAATATGAACATTGAATCTAAGTATTACATAAAAATAAACCTGAAAGATTTTATGTTACAGAAAACTAGCTCAAGTACAGCTTGTGGTGGTAACCAACAACCTGAGAACCAGAGTGATTAATGGCAATTTCAGGTTAAACATTAATTGTAAAGTCCTTAAAATCGGGTGTTTGCCACCATACAGTCCATGCCACTCCCTACTCTCTGCTTTCTGAAATATTAGCTGATCTCACACAGCTTCAGATTGCAACTCAGGTCTGTGCTGGCTCTTTGCTGAGAATTACTGTTTCAAACAAACATCATTTGCTCCAACTGGAGCAAATAAAAATCTCTGTCTCAAGGAATTTAGATGTAGATTTATCCCAATGTGTCAAGACAGCAACACAGGTTTGAGGAAGGCATAAACAAAGGACAGCAGGGACCTGCTTTTTGGATCTGTCTGAATACACAGAGGGGAAGGAATGCAGAGACGCTTCAGACAACGAGAGGCAAGAAGACTTGGAAACAGGAAAGAAGACTGCAAAGAAGGAAAATTTGCCTCAGATGTGAACACAGGGCAGTGTCAATACACTCTTCCCAGATGCAGTGCTAAGACCTTCCAGTGCACGCTAAAGAACTTCATTTGGTTTTAATATTAAGAGAACAAGAGATAAGCAAAGATGTGTATTTAGACAGAGGGAGTACAGGTAGAGGTTTGAGACAGGATGTATTGCCTAGAAGCACACAGAGGGTAGATCCTTTAAGGAGATTATTGGTGAAAACAGTTCAAAAGATGAAGAGACCTCAGAATGACCATAGCAGTCCCAGAAATGAGGCAGAAGGAAAAGGAAACAGAAAAAATGGTGTTACATTGAGGAGAAAGAAGATCTTTGATCTTCAATTTTAGAATTCACTTATATATGTTTTAAAGATGTAAAGTAGTCCAAAAATTACTGACAGATTAATATAAACTCTAGGAAAACAGAGTAACAATTTCTAACCAAAGTCGTATTGGGAAAAAGCAATTTGACAAATCAATTTTCCATTGCTGGTTTTCCCCTATCATTCCCCTTATCATTTCCTTCTCATAAAATGACAACATGACTAAGAACTCTGAAACTTAGGAAATACCATGTTTGCCACATAGCTACTCAGTGAGACTGAACTCAGCACTGGAACTTAGAATCTCACTCTTAACAGATTTGTGGAGGTTATGCGTCCTCTAGTGCACACTGATAAAAGCACATACCAGTCCCATCAGTAATTGCTGCTGATAATCCTCCTCTTCAAAGAGAGGTACAAGCCTTGCCTCTGAAATAAACAGAGCAAGAATCATTCAAGGACATGACACTTTAGAAATACCATGAGACTTCATCCAACTTCAAAAGTACTTAAGAACATACACAAACAAACAGAATCATGGACTGCGTAAGAGAACTGAGAACTGGAAAAGAACTCTTTATCTGCCATCTTCTTCCTTTTTCCTTTGATATTTAATTAAGAGTTACTAAGTGTGGTGATTCAAGAGAGCAAAGAGGCACAGAGAACCCTCTGGTAACCACCAGTGCAAATGCAAATGCTATTTGAATCTTGCAATTTACAAACAAACAAGCTAAAACAGCTGCTGGATTCTCCAAGGAAATGGCTAGACAGAAAGTAAATACTCCAGGGAATCACCTCCCATTTTCCTGGTTTTCTCCCATGGTCTGGCTCCTGTTACTCAGCTTTGCAGATCATTATGAAAACAACACAATTTTCTAACTAAATGGAAGGAGGTTATAGTACCTACTAAAATAAATAACCTGTATTTCTAATTAGTTCTTCCTGTCTATTAAAAGCAAAGGAAGAAACACATCTGTTTCATTATGTAGCATAAAATCAAGTCACTATTTTACAGAACCAGGTGCTGAATTTTTACAAATTTTTCAGCTATCTTTGCTCACCTTGAAATATATTTCCTCCATCACTTAGCACCACAAAGACCTGGGCTGCTTGATTTTAAAGGACTTGAGAACAAATCTGCAGGGAAAACACACTACACTGATGCCTGATACTGGCTGGCAACTATTTAGAAATTCTCTAGTAAGAGTTAAACATCTGACTGCTTTATCAATAAGCACCTTTGAAAACAGGAAGCTAAGGCTCATCAGGTTGATACAAGGTCCTTCAAAGTCACAGCCCATTGCCATAACTAGCAGTGGCATAGATGACTGGAGTTAGGGGCTGGAAATGAGTGCACTGAAAATTCTTGATTATAAAAGGAAACAGCAGCACATAGATCAGCATCACTCATAGCACACAGTGGCAGGGCACATAGAAGGCACTGATGTGTGAAGAACAGGAACATAATTCACCACTAAATTCAGTTTTACTTATTTGTGACAAAGGAAGTGAGCACCACAAAATTTCAAGTGCTCCCGGCCTAGGGAAATTGATTACATCAGTCTTCTCTACATCATGATTTTTCACCAGCCCTGATCTCCTACACAAGTTCTGATGTTGCAAAGGCAGCTGTGACAAAACTCAACAGTAACATGGTGTCATTGATACTCTGCCCCAGGAGAAAATCCTGAAGAAGAAATCCTTAGGCAGGCAAAGTTTTACTGCTTATGTTGCTAGATCCAATATAAAGTAGGAACTTTATCTTCAAGTCTTTCCTAGTCAGTACATGAAATTTTTCTTCCAGTTTAACAACTGCTCATCTTAATTCCTCAAATGCTTCTGTGCTGAAAGCACACACAGCAATTTGTTTTTAGCAAACAACAACTAGATGGAAATATTCTAATAAACCTTACAGCTTAAGTCTACATCAAGACAAGTTTTTCTTACCAGATTCCCAAGTGTCCAGATGAGAAAGCACCCTAGGGTTTAAAAGAGAAATCAATGTATTTCATATGCAATACTCTAAAGGACTTTATAAGATCATTAAAAACACTTAAATGAGTCTTTGATCTTTCAAAGTCAGCTTAAGAAATCTGAGAATGGCACATGTGCCTAAATTTAGTAAAAATATTACACAGCACTAAAAAATTCTATCTAGGTTGCATAAGAATAACTCTTCACATCTACCATGAATTCCCCAGCTCTAGAAGCCTGTGTGTATTTCAGATCACGCTGTAGTGATTACAAGAATTCCAATAATCAATTTTCACCTGGATAATCTTCTTTAAAGATACCTAATCAGACACTTACTCAGCTAATTAAATGACACATTAAATCATTCAATATTCCTGCACAAAATAAGAAAGGTTAAATGTAATAGAAACCAGTACGTACTTTTTGGCATTTTCAAAAATATTCCTCAAATATGCTGTGGTTCTTCTCTCCTCTCTCTGGTTTGTAAACAAACAAAAATCCCAAAATGAACAAAGCAGAACACCAATCAAAATGCTCCCTGACAGAATGCAGCTAAGAAATGAAGAAATGAAGAATGGTTTTCCCTCTGAATGGGAATGATATACAGTGAGGCTTCAACCCACCTTCCAAGTGCTGATGCTTATGGGCACTCACACACATTTAACCCATATGACAATATAGTGTCATATGAGTGTATAAATTGTTTAATTTCTTGCATTACTTTAAGAGAGTAAAACTTACAGGCTCAACTTTACCTTAAGTGAAATGACTGCAAGTCTTTGCACTTCACAAAATCAGACTCCCATTTCTTTATCTTCAGAATAAAAGACAACTTGTCCATGCTTGGCTTTAAAACACCTACTTCAGAGGCAGCACTGGAGGCTCCTTCAGTGCATGTACACTCACCTCCTCTGAAAGGATACGCCACTCCCTCCTGAGCACATTATTGTGGTAGTGCAAGTGTGGCTCTGCATACTTCACACTCTCCAAGTTTGAGTTCAGTTTCTCCCAGAAGCCTTTGGAGTTTTGGAACTGCAAAGTGTTGCAGGAAAAGCATGAACACAGGCTGCATTCTTAAAGAAATACCTCATCGGCCTCCCACTAAGTGACTGCAAAGACATGTGATTTATGTAGCCTCATAACAATCTAAGCAAAAAATGTTAAACCAAAGCAGTTAAATCAGTTTCTCTCGACTTCATGGCAGGAGTAGCACTTACTTAAGCCTGAGGTCAAGATTTAGTGTCTGTAGTGTAGATACTTTTACACCTTAGTGTCCCTTTAGGTCACTGGGAAGAAATGAGTACTTCTACTCATAATTCATCTGACCCATTTCACATGTTTGGGATGAGAAGAACTGCACCACAGACTACACTGGCCATATTGTCTAGACTTCCTCTGACTGTAAAAGGAGCCTTAGGGAACTGACTTAGATGTAAATGTTTACATTTGGTGAAATAAATCCCTCTCTGGGTTTCTGGGAGGAAACAGAGGGATATCACCATTATCTCAACTGCTTCAGGCTGCCACTATTTTTAAGCTGCATTAATACCTAGATTGCAACCATCCATTTACCAACCTCAAAATCAGTGCCTTATCCCAGAAAAGAAACAAAATCCAGACATTTCCGTATCAATTCTAAAGCATTTGAATCTAATGCTAAAATTAATTTAAAGTCAGCTGTGAGCAGACAGGAGGAAAAAAACCCAAACAAAACCACACTGGTTTCCTGAACTACTTCTTGGACTGGATATAAAGATTTGAAGCTGTTGTTTATAAAGGGAGGGAGATGCAATCTTTGCCGGGGAAGAGATGAGATTAAAGCAATTCTTTTGGGCAGTTTTAAAAACAAGATATTGTGCTAGCTGTTCTTGCTCCTCATAGTACACATTGTCTCCCAATACAGACACTATAGTAGCAACATGTGAATAAAATTTGAGTTCACAATACTCCCCCATCTTGCGCTACTGTGTTGGATTTTGCTCTCTTCCCTCTACTTTTCTATAATGAAAATAACTTTAAAAGAAAATCTCAGAAGGAAGAAACCACTTCCTACTATAAACTACAATTTGTCAAGGAAAATAAATTTCAAAGACTCAATCCTGCCAACCACTTTCCTCTTGCTGCCAGTGCCTATTGTCACTTTACTATTGCAGATGCAGCAGAGAAAAATAAATCCTGGCTTGTACTTCATATTAGTTATATTTAGCAGCTGCAAACTAGGAGTGCGTATGGCACCATATGTTCACTCTGTTTGGAGCTAACTTTTGAGATCTAAAACCTACTGCTGCAGAATGATGCCTATATATGTTACCAATATGAAACCAGAGAAATATCAAATGCAGCAGAAGGGTATCATCTAGTGACCAACACATGCAACTGCGACAGCACCACCACTGCAAAACTGTGTTCAGGCCACACTGGACTGGGTTTGGTATGTGGTGGGGAGAAGCAAGACAGGAATTTTCTTTCAGATATTAAATCCATAACAGGAAGCAGTAAATGTCAATGGTGTCTGCTTTTAATTCTGAAAACCTGCATTGTATTAGATCCCATGAACAAGTAAAAAGTTTAAAAGAAAGGATTTTTCAAATTTATTCTGTTGTTTCTTGAGGATCACCAGGGCAAGGACTAGAAAGAGAAGGCTTCTTTGTCTTAGGTGTTTATTTTGCAGACACTTCTAGAGAGTCAAGAATTAATACCCAAGCATGAAGACCTAAAAGACAATGTATTACCAGAAATGAAAGCAAGGCCTTACCAGGTTGCAATCCATGAAGCCTTTCATAAATTAGTAGTTTTAACTTTAGAGAGCTCTCTGCTATACTCCTTCGAAAAGATGTAGGGGGCAATTACCTTAGAGAGGCCCATGTGCTCTGTGGACTGTAGTGCTGTCTCCCCAGCAATGACACTATTCAGACAGCTGTGTAATCAACTATGCAGCTGCACAGGCAGCTACTCCTTGAAACTTCACTCTGCACCCCAGTGGCTCGGTGCAGCATGAGGGAGAGGCTGTCTTTTCCTGGGCTCCAACAACTTCTTGCACTATACACATTTTCACTCTTCTCCTGGACATCCTCCTAATTTATTTTCTTCCCTTCTTTCTCCTGTCCCTTCCCTCTCCCTTTTTTTTTTTTGCACTCCTTCAAGTTTGGTTTGTGTTTAAAAAGGGGGAAAAACCATTAGACATATTAATATTACTCTTTATGTAAAGCTTTTTGACAATTGGACTGTTCCCCCCTTCCTCAGACTCTCTCAATGTCTCTCACTGAACAGGAATTTAGTGATAAAAACAGACCTGATACTCAAATAGTACCATTTCTTCTGTGAATATGGACATAGACCTCCCAAAGGCTCTCAACAGCTCATGGGCTTGAGAACTCAAAAAAACCTTTCCAAAGTAACAATTCACCATCATTTCTGTGAAATACCATAAACTGTTTGCAAAAGAAATACTAGTTGTAGGGCCCAATCTGTCATCAGGGTCCGACTCGTGATGCCAACAACATGCACCAACCTAAACACCAACTGACCACTTGAATTTGAGCCATGGTGTGTTTGTGACACCGAAGTGGCAGAAAACAGCCAGAGCACTAAAATTTTACCCTGTGTATTACCATCTTTGTCCTCACACAAGAGTCAGAGCAATTTGCAGTCAAAAGTAGCGGGAAATATTTGTCTTCAGTTCAACTCTGACCTTTTCAATCTGTTTAGGTTTCAGACAGAAATAGGAAATGAGTTCTACAATCAGGAAGTATAGCTGCTAAAGGCATGCGCCCCCAGGGGTTTGAGGTTCAATCTCAGACAAATTAAAGGCCTGCTAACTTTGACCTCAGTGAATTACATGGATTATCTAGCAACAAATTTTCTCGAGATCTGATTTTCCCAGGTGTCCCAGCTCTCAGAGCAGCCTTCCCAAGCAAAGCCTGATTCCCCAACAGCAACACCACGAATCTGTGCAGCACACCTGTGATGCAATTGCTGCAGAGTGAGCAAGCAGTGGGCAATTTCACTGATTTTTAAAAGATTTTGTGGACAGTGAAGCTTTATGACTAATTATAAGCACTGGGAAAGAAACATTCTCGCCTCTTTAAAGAGGGGACAATATTGTTATGTATATTGAGTCCAATCCCATGTGTTACTAGTACTGTTGTGTCTAAACTCTAACTCTTCCCATCAGCTTTTCACAACAAACTGCTTATTAAAATCCTCTTTTAGATTTTGCAGGGGAGTATTTGAGAAAATTTCAAGTATTTCCCTAAACTGGAGCTGACAGAGTGGAATGGGAAGACAGGAAGAATCATTCATGTTGTTTTCAACAGAAAGTACAATTTCCTACCCAAACAGCATGTGCTCTCCCCATCCAGCTCACTGCCTTTTCCAGGCTGTGCAGGAATTTGACTAGATTTAGTAGCCAAAGCCCTGACACCAGTGCAGTCACAGGATGCTCTGGACAAAACAAAGTGAGAGGGTCATGAACCATTCATACCAATGGCAGCACAATGAAATATCCCTCAAAGTGGGCATTTGTAGACACATACAGAAATCCTATGTGTTTGTTAAGCCAACTCTGCCTTCAGCTAACAAAGCCACAAAATGAAGTGATACCAATCAGGTCTAACAAGGATTAATTCTAGGAGAATTCTTCCTGTTGAATAGAAGTGTCTTCAGAAAGGGAAGAAAAAATACACCTTTGAGCCAGCAAACATCAGTCTGAATATCTGATATTTCACTAAATGCCTAAATCATTTGAAATAGCAATTTTTTTGTTCAGACCTATTTTTGGATAGGGCTGTGGGGACACTGCTTCATTAGTATTTAGCATGCTCCCATTCCAAAAAAAAAAGCAGCTCCTAATCTGCAAATACAAATGTGGTTTTACATTGGAACTTACATCTAATACAGGTAGAGGAATAATGTCCGTTGCACATATTACTCTAGGGACAACCTAGAAATAAAGACAAATTATTTACAGTCTTACAATTTAGCACAGAACATTGGCCTGTTTGTTTATAGTACCTGCTCTTTTAGAAATGCTTTTGATTGCTGCAAAAAATTTAACTTCCAGAAGATACCACGAAGGGTAAGACTTGGCAAACTAAAACTGGCATAAAGCACAGATATTGATTCAGAGCATATCTATGAAAAGGTAAGAGACACAAGTTAAAAGCTGTATTAAGGGAGAAAAAAACAGACCCTCTAGCTATCAATTGAAGCACCAGCTGTCATCTTACCCCAATCCAGTCAAGCAGCGAAGTGTAGGGCAAAAGTTTATCCAGGTTTTGAGCTTCTGGACACATTCTGCAGTACAGGGAGGCTGAATGTGATACAAAAAGACTTATAAGGTCAAGATTGTATAAACCATCAGTTAACAAAAGAAGGCTTCATAGTTCCTTATCTAACACTTTTTCAGGGACAAATCCTGCTGCTGTCTGTGAAACAGCTTCCTCATGGTGGAACTTGTCCCATTCTGCACACAAAAGGAGGAAGAGAAGTCCAGATGGCTGCAGGGCTGGGTCAGCTGCTTGGCTACAGCTCAGGACTGCAGGGGTCCTTTGTACAAAGACTATGCACTGGCTAGACTGAGGAATCAGCTATTACAAGAGAATATCATGATATGCCAAATCCTTTTGAAAAAATTATTTGGGCTAGGCTAGAGGACATTTGTTCCTCAGCTCCAATCTCCAGACATCTAAAATAATGATAAAACTATTTGTCCCATTAGAGAGAATTAGAATGCATTTGAGAAGTTTTACTGCCAATCTGATTTTGAGATGTCCACGTATCTTCTGATACTGTCTACTAATGCCACAAAATTCAGATCAGTTAACATAAATCATGACCAAAATATCCAGAAATATGAGAGTCAGTTTGTAATGTCATGGCTTCTCCTTCAGTGACAAATGGAGTGTGCAGGAAAACACAGTACTGCAGGAAAGAAATACCTACCAATAATAAATTCTTGAATGGGGTCAAAAGAATGACATGTTGACAGGTTCTCAGAAATCCAATGAATAATCTGTCAGAATGAGAACATGGACTTTGTCACTTCTCTCTGTTTAATCATGTGTTGTAAGAGACTATAGAAACTTTGTTTTCAGTAATAACACTTTGCATGAGTGATGGAGACACATGTTTTCAGGACAGCCTGGACCAAAGGAGAGGTTTAGGGCAGCCCAGCTGATGAGCCTCCTGGCACTGCCCAAAGATCCATGTGAATCAGGGTGGTATCATTCACGCCCTGACCTTGCTTCATGTGTGACATCAGTCACCGAAAAAAAAAATTTAGACGAAGCTCTTTTCCCACCTGCATTTCCAAGTCTTCTGTGTGTTGGAAGTACAGCAGGGCACAATGCAGAGCTGCCAATCTCTCACAGTCCTGTTTGCTCTTCCACAGGAGCTGCAGCAAGGCACTCTCACTGATGCCCATGGAATACAAACTTCCTGCTTCGCAATCCAACACTGTTGACACGAGCAGGGATCGGATGGAATGATTTTGTAACATGTCGATTCTGGCATCCTCACCTGAAGAATATCAGACCAAAACCACTTTATTTATGCTAGAATTAAGGTTCACCACCATGGACTACACAGGTATGGTATTTGATCAGAGAGATCAAGCTCACCATAAAACAGTGATGCTTCGCACGCATTTTTTGGCAGAACAGTATTTCAATATGCAAGGTATTAGCTTCCTATGATGTTGTCTCTGCCAGTTTCCAGAACTTATGTCTCCTTCACCCAATCAAAACAACAGATTTCTGTTTTCAAACAAAGGCACCTCACTTCCAAAAATAAATCACTTCCCATAAGGACATGTTTGTTGGAAATGAAATAATGCATCTCTCAGATGAGACTCTAAATTAAATTGCATCAGCTTGATCAGGTGAAGGAAACACAGATTTCCTCTCCCCACACCCTCCAAACACACACATTTAGAGCGACTCAATTGGAGGAAGGAAATGTAAAATCAAATTTATATCTCCATGTGAAATTCAAGAACAGTGGAGGACCAAGAACTATGTGTAAAGATGGGGGAAAGGAAACTATGAAACCAAGGCAGAGAATTTCAAATTCAGTGAAAGATCTTCTTCCATTTCATAACAAGCTAGAAATATGTAATAGATGAAGTAGGAAGTGTAATTTCAGCTTCTCTTTCTAAAATGGAAATTGTCAAAAATGCCATTCTTATTTTTTTCAGTTTCTCCCCTTCTCAGAACAGTTTTCAATAAAGGAAACATTGAGAAACAAAACTTTCATGTAAAGATATTTGAACACACGTTTCCACAACAAAAATAAAATTATTTCTAGCAGTAGTCTTACTATACCTGTCAGAAATAAACTATAGCACAGTAGGTCAGGATGTTGAATATTCAGGAGGTGCAGGAACTGACCAGGCAAATAAGCAGCCACATAATAGTCTATTTAAAAAAACAACAGTGGTCAATTTAGTACTTGATCACTTATTTGCTTTAAGAGGCTGTTTCACATGATTCTCATCTTGGCCCACTTCTCTGTGATGGAATTGATTAGATCTAGGAAATATAAAAGATGTTAATTAAAAGCTGCTGTTTTATTAACACAGGAAACATTAGTGGTACAGCTGGGTTTCCAGGGGAGGATTCAAGAGACTTGAGACACTCACGAACTCAGCAGCTGATGTCCAGAGCAGATTCTGAGGCAAATTGAGAGGAAGCTGCTAATAGTGGGGTGTTATAATATCAAACGTCAAATATAAAAGTTAAGAAGAAAAAAAGCAGCAAAATAACATAAGTACCTAAAGTCAAGGAAAAAAAAAATCCTTTCTTGCTAGAGAAGGCTTAGTCATTTGTGCCCCTATTGGGGACAGAATGGCAGTCACACAGGGAAGTAGTACAAGCAACCTACCAAGATTCATAAAAGCCACTTCCTTCAATTGATGAGATTCTGTTCTTTCTAGAGAAACTGTAAAAGTTTTGTTGTAACCTGGGGAAAAATAACAATACTTAAAAAAAAATTTCAAACGATAAACACCATTTGTTACAATGCACCTATGACTTTATAGCTAGAAATTTCATCACTACCAATACACCCAACCAGGCTCATTTCAGGCCGTTTTATGGGGTTGTCTGCAGGGGCAGATTTACTAAACAAGAGTTCCTGCACACTTAGTAGACTTGCACCTACACAATATATTACTTCAGTGTGTGAAAACTAGGCATGCACTGTAAAGCCTATGTTTGTATTTAAAAGAGGACAAGTCTGTGTAAAATTACCTTTCCCTATAAGAAACCCAAACACAAATCTTCATGTAGCTTCACATTTTGGTGGTTTTTCAACTGCTCTAAAGAATTTCCAGTTTGTTTCAATTAGTTCAGCTCAATTTAAACATAGGCAAATTTTGGACCTGCTATGTCTGCATGTGCTTTGCATCAGCGCAGCTGTTGTTTCATTCTAGACTTGTACCACACTTCTTCTGGCACTCAGCAAGAATGATCCAGAGCCATCAAACCTCCTCTATCTCTGAGAAAAGCTGAAGATTAGAATTACTAACGGTGTCATCATCAGGATGCTACTTAATAGTACATGAAAATTCAATATAAAATCCACAGGACCGCCCTCGAAAAAAGTAGCTCCTGAGCCACATTTTAGTCACTCCTCCAGGACATGACTTCCTGACCCTAACAGAGAAATGTGCTTTATCTGTGCAGCTGAAAAAAGGAAAAAAGAGACCTCTGAGACCAACAGCAAATTAGAGATGAAGTGGTATCAAAACAAATAGTTTTTCACACAAGATACTGACTGAAGCTTCCTTGCAATGAGTAAGTGCATTTATCATCACAGTTTTTTTACTTGCCTCAAAGTACATGCAAGCTAATACCAGCACTGCAGAATACAACTGCAACATCATAACTTTCTGTTTATGCAGCAGTGACTGCTTTAATAGGAGTGGGAAGCTTCCAGCTGAGTTTGCAGATACTGCAAAACAAACCAAACTCCTTACATGTCTCCAGAATATGGCTTACGGACCCAATATACCACTGTTCCTGTGGATCACAGCAGGACCAGTCTTAAAAGTCTCTTGTATGACAGATCAGTCTTGCATGAACCCACAAAAAGTGCTGCACCAAATAGGTCCATTCCATGGAGGTCATTTCAGACTTACCTAGTCAGTGCCACCATATTAATCCCTGGGTTCTTCCTGGTACAGATCAGGATGTACAAGGGCTGTGGTTGACTCAAAGCACAGCAACCACCCTTTGGCTAAACATCAAGTACATTTGGGGAAATCAGCCCTTCACAACAGTGCAATGCACAGTGTGTCGCACCCAAAAAGAACTTTTTCAATTTGTTAATGCCTTCAAAAAAACCAAAATGGAATGCATTCAATCCCATAGTGTTCCAGCAGCAAAGCAGCATGTTAGTGCAGCTCTGACATTTGGAAAGTGTCCTGACATAAGAAAGCACACACCTAAGGTAGAACAGAGGTATGCTGTCTAACTAAACAGTTACTCCATACTGTGCAGCTTCTCAATTGCAAATTAATTTGCCTCTCTCGTCCATGTATCAAAAGAGAAAATCTTGCTAAAAACAAGTTTTATTCTAATCAGAATGAAACAATGTTCTTTATTATTTTAAAAGGAAAGAAAGGTCTTAACTTTAAAAGCTAGAGCACCACTTACACAACAACTATTCTTAGTCAGTGGGTGATGCACCTCTTGCTGTGAAAACGACATGTTAAACTGGAACTCTAAGCAGACATCCAAGCTAAGAGCTGTTGGCTCTATTTCCCACACAAATGCCTTATGGCAGAAGTACAACACACCTGCAAACTCCCACAGATTTCATTGATGTCTCTGCTCAGCATGCCGGAAAGTCTGGCTAGAAATAGGGGACCAAATTAATAACCATTTACAGGGCCACTGGTTTGAAGCTACTCATTCAGCATCATGCAGGAAGTCTACAGCAGAAAAGTCAACTGTGCAGCTACAGGCAGCTGCTGTCTTTAAAGACCAGTCACAGTAGTTTATTGTCTGCAGTCTTTTGTAGTTATTTGTTTTAAAAGGCATTTTGTGACTCTTTCAACACAGTGACATTCTCCAAAATAAAGCATAGTGAGTTAACAGGTTAATCTTACCTTTATGTAAAAAATATATGGAATACATGATTTCATCAGGAGTATCAGAGGCTAGACAACAACACACACACAAGCCTCCTAAAATGACAAAATAGGAAAAGAAAATTGACTTGTCCACCTGAATATTTAGGCATCTTTATACTGCACAAAACTAAAGCAAGGCTGTTTCAAATTAGAAACTAAAAATAATCTCTCAAAAAGGGTAAATATCTATTAAGTATCTCTAACAGAGGAGGCTATCTGGCACAATGGAAATCTGGGTCCTGACATGGCCAGTTCTCCTTAGGAGAAGAACATTTCACCCCTTCCCAGTAGAAATCATGCTTGCAGCCAGAAAACTTATCAAGCCTTTCTCTCCTCAATCTGCCACAACCCAGATATTTTCTGTTGAAGGTATGCCAAATATTCTCAGAACAACACACTAAAACATGTTTTGTTTGTTTTTCAAGTAATCTCATATTAGCAGCATCATGATACACTACCAGAGCATTCTCACATTAGAAATGATAGTAACTTCTCCCCTTTCCAGCCTGAAGAGATGTTAATTCCTTTTCTAGGAGAAAAGTCAGTTCTTGCACAGCCTTATTTCAGCCAAGGTACAGTGTACAGGAACGCTCCCTGCTCCCAATCTAATTCTATGTCAGACTGATCCCGTTTTGACCCCACTGGATGGTAGTCCTGCCTCCATCTCGTATAAAAACTTCAATCCACTTACTCTGATGCTTTGGCATTCATGTTAGAAACAGCTTCCAAAACACATTATCCCAATACAGGTGGGAAAGCTCGGCCACAACTATAACCATTAACCTTTTACCTTTATTGAACGTTTACCACTTAAGAGAAAAAAAAGTAATACTAATACAGATACTGTTCTGCAAACAAATAAAGGCTATGTATACAAAATATACAGAAAATGGCCCAGTAAGGAAAAAGCACAAGCTCAAAAAGAGCACAGCTAACAAAATACTTTATTTGATTTAATGCTTCATATTTCACATCCCAAGGCTGTATCACACCTCTGATACAGACATGGTCGAGACACTTCACACTTCTGCCTTCTGGGGAAGGTAAATACTTTCTTCAGGTGCGATTTTTTTCTTTCTGCTTACTCTTAGCTATTCATTATTGTTTGATACAGTTTTGCTTGGGTATTTGAGTCATTCAGACAACAGACAGGGCATTTTGCCAGAGCACTTGGCTTCTTTCAGAGCATGCATAGTTTTTAAAGTAGCAGCATCAGGACTCATGAGGAAGACTGGAAAAGCTCCAGCAACCCACAATGCTGTTTTATTATCAACAGCTCCCTTCCAGCACTGCAAATTTCTCTCTTGTATGCTGGAGGCTACTGTATACACTGTTCTGTAAATTGCACAACGTGCAAGTGAGTCTGTTCAGACTGAAGTGTCAGTGGGTAATATATGCAAGCTGATCACAGAAACAGTGGCAGTGGGGGACTATTGATAGAATATGTGTCTTTCAGCTTGAGGATACTGGTGCAAATGCCGACAAACTGAACCACAAACAACAAAAAGTAACAAATGGAGCTTCGTTAAGACAAAAAGAAACACGGCAGACTCGGATCAGCAAGCGTACAAGCAGCATTACATCTGAAACGGTCTGGCATTCCCATTAGAGCAGCCAGAGACTGAGAATATACATGTAGAACAATCTCCTTCCCTACCCTTACCGGTGCTTGGGTTGTGCTGCTGCAGGGAAAGCTTGTTATGCTATTGGACCTGTATGGTAAGTGTTTCATGTGAAGGCAGAAACAAGTCTTCTACACCACCCATTTCAAAATCATTCACAAACAGTAAAACGCCTGAAGTTGAAAAGATTCACATGAAGATATATTTGTATCTGTCCAGAAGTAAAAGAATAAAAGAGATAAAAGACCTCAACCACAAAGTGTAAAAAAAAAAAAAAGCATACCACTGAGTCTGTAAGGGCCACCTATGAAAACATGAAGTGTTCCCTAGGAAACTTGAACTTCAATTTCCTCATTTCTGTTCAAGCAAAAGCTCAAGACATGAGGTTGTACCAACATCACAACGTGGCATCCAAGTGCCAAAATTCAAATGCAACATTGCACCAGGGCATTTTGTGTAGTTGTACTAGCTTAGGAGTGACTTGCCTCACTTCAGCCACCCAACACCTCTCAATTAGATACCTATACAGCAAATAAAGAAATACAGATTGAAACAATCATCCTCTGGAAAGGCCTTTTTCTACCTAGAATCCAGATACCTAACTTTCAGGCAAGTGATATTCTCTTACTGCCTGCATGTTTTAATTTTTTTTTTTAATACTGAGAAAATGTAATTGAAAAGCGTTTCTAAAGCACTAAGAGAAAACGTAACACCACAGTGTTTTTTAAACAACCACTGAATTCTGGACATACAAAGTTAATTCTGAGACTGGAACTGCTTGGTCTCAGCTACTCGAGAAGTACATCAGGGTTTTTATCTGGAGACATTTTGTCTGTGCTGAGTGTAAGGAACAGAGCTACTTTTCTGCTGCGGAAGTTTCAGAAAGGAAGAGTGACTTCATTCAGAGTCAGATCGGCAGGAGCCAATAATGGTTTTATTAAATGGGAAATCACACGGAATATTCCAGTTTGAAGTTAAGCCAATTATTCTTTGCCAGAGATGTCTGAATAGGGATACTGGCATTAATATCTGAAGCATGCAAGTAGTTCCACAGAAGGCATAGTCTGAGCCACAATGAACTTGTGGTCGACTTTTGCAAGTATCTACAAACAGAGGCACAAAAGGGAACTCTAGTGTGATTACCCACAGTCTTCTTCAACAACTAGATATGGTTTTAGCACCAAAAGTATTTGCTCCAAACTGTTAGCCATCCAAAATGGGTCGTGCAAGGTAATTCTCAGTTTCAAACAACATTCAAGGAAAAGTCACATCTCATTTACTAAGTGCAATTGCAAATTATGTGTTTTACCTTTAGTGCAATGAAAAGAATTTGTGAAAAGATTCCACACAGAATTTAAATACTGTGCTGCCAGGTGGAAAAGAACATTTTATTTCAGAGTAACCAAACAAGAATCTAAGGAGGTGCTTCAACTTGAACTAACCTCCAAGGAGAACATTTTTAACAGGAAACATATCAATAATATTTTCCATTATTGGACAGTTGTTAGTATAAGAAAATGTCTTGCTAACAGATAAAAAGTAGCCTAATCTACAATTAGTAGATAGAAACTTGGCTCTCTTACTTCTAATTCCTTCTCTCTAATCTTTCTGAGCATGCAGTCTGTCTTGGTAAGAGAAAGATCCATGTAAGGAAACTTTATTTCACTTCATTTGCATTAATGGTCATTTCAATTCAACTGAAAAACTGCTCAGCAACTGTCTAGTGTGCAGGCCCTGGGGGAGCGAGACGCAAAGCCACTGCAACACTTCCCTGTACAGTCTGCAGACAATGCAAAGGTTAAACAGATACCATCTCTGCTTGTCTGTCTGTATAGTCTAAGTTAGAAGCTGAAAACAGCTGTGATGAACAGATACCTCTTGAGACAAAGTTTTAATCCAAAAAAAAAATGCTCACAGCATGCATTAAGATGCAGGGAGACTCCTGAATCTTCAAGGTTTAAGAAACATTTTAGATTTAAGGTTAAGGAATCAGATATATACTAAACTCTTGATTAGCACATATCAAGTTTAGTATCATATACTTAGACCTTTTAAGCACCACATAGTAACAGCAATATGCAGCTTTCAGAGTACATACCCTGTGTACACATGTCCACCCTGTAACACAAATATATACCATCTCAGAAACCTAGACAACAGACCTAGTCAAAACCTTCCTTGGATTTACTTTCTAATGCAATTTTGGTCAGCTTTAATATTAAATTACTTTAATATAATACACAAAAACACTTTGATACCACCTTTGTTCTGAAACTAGCAGAAAAACACTACAGTGTGCTTAGACTGACACATTTCATCAGATGAGAGCATTATACCAGTTTTTTAAAGTTGGGCTGACTGTTGTGCTGTTGATATATAAACCCCTGCGTATTTAAGCTCAACTTCAATGCAGCTTTCAGAGGGTAAAAAAATTAACAAGACAAATAAACCACATTTGCCTTCTGCCTTTCCTCACAGTTAATTGTCAAGTATATTCTAATGGATTACAAATCTCACCACTCACACCGTATGTATTTGTATTTTACTGTATTTTTTTAATGTCTTATGAAGAAATATAGTAATCATTTCTGATTACACTGCATGATAATCACTAGTGGAAATAATTTTTACCATACTTGTATTTATTCATTACCTGCTTTACTTGTAAAAACCTGAAGGTTCAAACATTTAGATGAAACATCTTGGTCTTGACAGTAATCATATCCAAAATTCACAAGTCTGTGAGCAAATAAAGATCACTAAATAAGTCACTTCATCCACAGACATTTGTCACAACAAAAAGATCATGGGAACAGTCACTGTGTAGCCAAAACACACTAATTATTCTCTAATCAAACTAATCAAATGTTCCGTAATGTAAGTTAAATTAGGCTTTAACCAGTCTGCTCAATGCTGTTAGAAATGAGAATCCCAAGACTGCACACTGTTATCCAACATGACATACTGGAAATCCAAACACTCATCACACCTGATAACTCAAAAGCTTTGCAGACTAACTCCACAGCCCATGTCTGTAAAGCTACATTTTAACATGCAATTAGGAACAATAATTTCAGCGAAAATATTTGAAAAAGAAAGTACAAAGTTACAATCACATGGAATTTGTTATACCATGCCATTTTCAGTCTCATGTTGCCCGTGTTTTAACGGGTTTGCATATCTTTAAATCTATAAGGCCTACTTTTGCCCTGCAGAACATGCAATAGAAGATTGTAGTCAGTCTGCTTTGGATTTGTTGTTGCTTGGTGGGTTTTTGATTTGGTTGGATTTTTTTCCAGAAAGGATTTTGATCCTGTAGGGATTTCCCCCTATGTCTTCTGCAATAATTTTGAATTAAATAAAGTAAAATACTAGCATGGAAGCTCTTACAAGAGCTGGATTTTTTCAGCACTAACTGAAAGAGGATACACTGCCCTTTTAGGGCAACCTGCACATGCAGGAGCACCACACTAAACCTCATGCACTGAGACATTCCAAGAGCAACATTTTGGGCACAGTGGAACTCAATTACCTTCAGTTATTGATACCTGACCTAGTAGCTTTGGCCTCCCTTTTTATTCACGAAGATGAACAACTTTCTGGAACGTAAATTCATCTGATTGAGGATGATTTATGACAGAGTCAGACCATCCTGACTAGGTTTTTCCTAGTTACAACAGAGTCTTAAGGAGACAAGTTCAGATGCAGTCATGTGCACAGCAGACACAGACAGAATCAGACAAATCACCTTTCAAAGTGCAGGCTGCCTGGAAAGAGCACGCTGGAGGAGACCAGAGTACAAGTAGTGTCTCACAGGCTATAAAAAGGAGCTACTGGTCTAGTTAACTGCCCAATAAAATTTGCAACAGCAATTAAAAATGGAGAGCTTCCCTTGACAGAAATTTCGACATCATCACTACAACACGCCCGAGGGTAAACCACATTAATTTGAATAGGTACAGTACTCCGAAGGTTTAACCTCTTCAGACAAATAATTTTTAAAAATGACACTAAATGCAGACAAGGATTAAATTACTTTTTATAGTTGGCCCTGCTGAAAATAAGAACTGGAGATTTGGACACAGTGTTCATGTTATTCTTATGTTCCAGTACCATGTAAGCAACTGCAAACAAAGATACTGTGGGTTTGGACAAATTTCACTCAGGTTTGTAGAACATTACCATATATATTAAAAGGAAAGCAAAACAGAACATTAAAATAACAAGTAACTTACTTTAATTGTGTGTCATTTACAGAAATATCCATGTGTGATTCCAGCTGTTAACCAAAAGAGAAAAAAACAAACGTGTTATTTAGTGAGGTCACTATACTAGGATTAGTATTTCAGACCAGCAAAATGTGTCACACATTTCATCAGACTCAACATTTTAATAAAGTTTATTTATCCTCCTCTAATCCTTAGCATTACTCCAAAAAAACCTCTAATAAAATAGATTGTTTTTTAAAAAGAGAAAACAATTTGAGAGATATTTAACCTTCTGCATTAGAGCAAATTTCAGCCACTGGGACAAAAGTCTAGTAAAACTTACATGCTGTAATTTTTATGTTCTGTTCTCTATATTTTGGCTGCAACAAATGTTCTTGTCTCACTTAAAACTGATGCAAAATTAGTACATGGTTTCTTTGTCTAGTGCATTTGATAAGCCTACTATTTCAATAATTGAGTATATTATCAGTATAATGCCATGAACATCACTTACTTCCTTCTAGGTTAATAAATGTGTAATTCCACTAAAGTCACCCTACTGTGGCGCACTCTGAATCTGACTGAATATATTTTTGACAAGAAAATAATGCAAAAAAAATAATCCAAACCACTCCCCCTGAAACAGATCTCTATATCTATGCCTGGAATATATAATTACATCCCACTAAAAACCATTATATATTAAAATACTCATAACTTACTATTGAGTTAAAATTTTCATCAGGATAAAACTGGACACACCTTAAAGTACTCTTTGATTCCTGTAATTGAAAAGGATGTGTACCGTAACAAAGGAAGTATATTATATAGACTGAAAAGTGATTGGGCACTCCACACCATTCTCCACACTCAACCCACTTTGCTAACAGGTATGCAGAAGTTAGGGGACAAAAGAAAAAATTAAAAACCACATATAACCCCTCACAATAGCACTATGACATGTTTCCTTCCTGTCCCAGATCATAATCTGCCAATCATCTATAATTGCGTGGGCTCTCACTTGAAGCACAGCAATACATGTCCCACACATTCTAGAACATTAAAAAAATGTTTTCCATAACTACTTATATGGCAAAAAGAACTGTATCTCACTTTGGTCAGTTCAAAAAGGGTATCTCAGAAACAAAAACAGGAATACATTTCTCCATCACAGTTCACTTTCTGTTTTTTTCCTAAACATTCACTCTTTTTGTTGCTAAGAAGAGTTAAGAAAAATCAATTTTCATTTACATAGAATACATCAAGTGAAAATAGCCCTTCAGACAAAACAATAAACCCAAATCCAAAGAGTTTTAGAGTTTCTAGCCAAGAACCTGTCAATATTTGGTCCCTCAGTAAGTCTGCATAAAAATATTTTTTAGATGCAAATTCCCTAGAACAAAGGCATTATAGTCGGGGTAGATTCAGATACTTCTGAATAAAAGATCTTTCTAAATCCAAAAAACCTAAAATAGCAAAAAACCTAACCCTTTTTAAACAAAGCACTAAGACCATCAGTTTTCTTGGAATTTTCTAAGCACAACAGCAGCTAAGGGTAGTCTGGCTTTTGCTTTAGCTTACTTGAGGCAGGAACAAGACAGACTTCCATAATGAAAACAAACTCCCACTTGTTACCCTACTCACTCAAAACTTCACTGTCACTAGAGAGGCACTGACAAAACTGTAAGAATGACTTTCATTTCACCTTTGGAACAATGTAGAAGAGCCTTTGTTCCATCATATCCCACTGTGCCCAAAGGACATCATCTGCAACTTTTGCTCTTGGAAGCTGGCCTGACTTTTGAATCACCTGAAGGGAAAGAAAGAACATTAGAAGTCATCAAGTAAGTTTCTGTATCAAGTATGCAGAGTCTGTGCTTTAAAGAGAAAAGCAATGACAGAAGTGGCACAAATACTAAGGTGCTTGGAGGGAACACACTTCTTGTTAGCAGCACAAAGCCCACCTTTGGTGTGTGCAGGTGAGCAGGGTGCTCAGTTTAAAAGAGGTTGGAAGCACAGTTGTCAGGGTACACCTACTCACAAATCTTTTCTTGCAGACTTCCTTGCTTGCAATAAATTTGCCACTTAAGCTGCTTGAAGTAAACAAAATAAAACAGACAGTACTCTTCATCATAGGGGAGAGAAATACCCCAGTCAGTTCAGAATCAGCTACATTAGCTACTGAAGGAAGAGCTCTATCAGCTACAAAAGAGATTTCTGCTCAAAGTCTCAGCCACGTGATTGAAGGTTAGGAAGATGACTCTGTAAATACTTTAAATGGTTTAAAAATTAATATACATCACAATTACTCCCAAATTCTAACAGAAAGAAGCGATCATCAACAAATAAAAGCCAATAAAATAAGTAAATTTCCTAGAGATTACACAATATGCAGGTTTATCAATCAGTTTTATGGTTACCTGCATAAGTTGCCATATTTCCAATAAGTCTTTATTATACTTTGTGTTGCACAAGGATAAAACTACAAAAACTGTTAGCTAAAATCACAATTTTTACATTTTTGACTAAAAGAAAGAACTCAAATCCCAAGATTTTTCAAGTCTTACCACTTTGTGTTCTTCTTCTGCAACAACACGAATGTCAAATTGTTCAATGTCTTTAAAACGTGAAAAAAAATCATTACAAACATACATTTTAAATGCTTTTATATTGCTTATTAAGCAATCTCATCTCTCAGAATTTTGTAAGAACACCTTAAAGCCAGGAAAATTCAAGTCAGTGTAAGAGGAAATCTGTGATACATGAACAGAGGAACCTACACAGCAAACTGGACTCTCCTCCTTTCCTGGACCAAGGGTGGCCTCAGCCATAGCACCTCGTGGAAACAGTTCCCTGCCCACACCAGCGCAGGCATCAAGTGTTCTACCTGAAACATGCCCAACCCAGCCAAGGAGCACACCAGGAAAGATAAAGAGCCCGCAGAGTCACAAGCCTTGTGCTCTGTTTGACTTCCTGGCATGAACACCCCCTCACAGTCCTTGCCAAGCAAAATTCCTGAAAGTTCTTCACCCAGCAGATGTTATGCTTCTGCTACAGCTCACAAGACTATATGAGTGCATTAGGAGGTGAACTCTGCCCATCTAAGTCCAGCTACCCAAGGCTAGTGTCTAGCTTAGAGAAGATGGACTTCTCCAAAGAGGTGGCAAAAGCAATCTCACTCTGCAAGTCTGAAAGGCAAGAGCAATAAACAGCCTTCTGCAACTGTGCACCTTTATCCATTCCATGCTATCAGATTAGGCTGAACATGCAATGTTAGCTGAATGCAACGAATCATTGTCCTATTCTTATCCCACTTATGGCACGTTAAATCACAGTCCATCTTTCACAGTCAACTCATCTGCTCTGAATTATAGAGGCAGCTATTAAAAGTCTATTTTAGCTGGTTTATAAACAAAGTTAACTGATGAATATATGAACTAAGCAACTAATTGCAGTCAAAGACAGCCATTCTGTTAACACAAAAAAAATCCTAGTAAATGATACAATTTTTGAAAGACCTTTGGAATACCTAGAATAGCTCACATCCCTTTTTTTCCTGGTTTGTTTTTTTTTCTCCAATAAGGGTCTATCAGAAATATAATCTATAATGATCACCTTGAAGTAAAAGAATGACAGTGTACTTTGAAAATATTAACTCACATTTATCTTCTGAAACTAGCAAGAGGCGATTTTCTGTAGAAGCATTTCTGTCTTCTACTGGATAAAGAAACTATACAGAAAGTTTCACAAAAGTAAGTAAATAACCAAAGTAGCTTAGAACATTTATCTAAAATGAAGGGGGTTTAGCTGTTTTTAAATTAAGGCAGACACACTAATGATATTTAATTAATAAAAATAGCTACCATTACATAATAATAGTCACCAATCACTATAATTGCAAACTGCTGGGGATTGAAGAGAAATAAAATAGCAGCCTTCATGGCAGAGAAATATTCTGTATCAAATATTTTACAAAGTGTCATTTTTAATTCTATGAAGAAACACAGACACTATCTCTGCAACAGTAGCAAGATACCATGAGCAAGTTCTACACAAGCATATTTTTCCTCTGGCATAGTGGATTACAAAGGTTTGCCTTTAGGTTAGTTGAGTAATTTACCTGCACTCGAACACAGCTATCCACAGCCTTTAGGACTCTTACATTGTTAATGGGATGGATTTCAATCAGCAAAGTTAAATACTTGGATACTGAAAAAAAGAACATGTTTTAGATACCATTCTTTGATGTACACAATTTTGTTTTCTAAACAGAAATTATGTGGGAAAGAAAGCAAAAGGGTATGATATTTCAAACAGTATTAAAACAACCCACTTGCAGTACCTGACTGTAATAGCTGACTTGCTGTCTCTTCCTCTGTGTATTGACGGAAGCTGACAGCTAAGGGGGAGAAAAAACATCAACACAGCCACAGTGAGTTTCATATTTGATACTTAATCTTATTGAACAATTTCAACAGCGAGTACCACAGTGGTTTTTTACCAGAAATATATCTGTTAAAGGAACAACAGAAGCTCTTCCAGGAGTAGGAGGCAGGCATAAACGCTGGAGGGTGAAGTGAACAAAGGGTCAGTGTGTCTCAGACTTTCATTTTAATAAAACAGCAATATCATTACTGCTGTGCCTTTATGTTGTTACCTACATTATTTGGAGACAGATCCACTGAAATGCACAAACTGTTGTGGGCAACAGATAGGTCAAAATAGATTTAACTAACTCTAAACTCAAATGTATGATCCTAACAAACTAAATCTTTACCAAAAAGAATTAATAAAATACATATTTACCCAGTAACGTCCTTTCATTGTTGACTGAACAGCTGATGATGTGTAGGTCCTTCTCAAACATATAGAGGTGCTACAGAAAAGCATGGAAATTTTAATAAATGTGCTTTTTTACAACTATATAAAGGAAACCATCTAATTACTTCTCCTTAAGAAAACACTGCTGGTCAGAGCACAGTTTTTATCTTTAAACAAAATCTTTTCACCCCAGAAGAACAATATTTTAAGCTCAAATTGTACCAGTTTTCCTTTTTCTCATTTCTTTCTGTTTTTTTTGAGCTCTGTGTTGCCACTAGAGCAGCACAGCAGACTGTTATGTAAATACAAATCTTCACCCATTTCATACTATTGTGGGAACACCTGCAAAGGCCTAATTATCATGAATCTACTTACTGAATTGCAGTACATTCGGTTTTAGAATAAAATAATTTCTTAGAAATGACAGCAGCAAACAGACTGAGAATGCACACAAAGAAAACCCCAAATATTTACTTCTTTGCATACATGTTCAGTGTGCAGAGGAGTGGAAAGGGCTTCAATTGGTTGCTTAGAAATCAAGATTGCAGAGGTGATGCTTTACTACTCTTAAGCCTTTCAGATGTTCTGTAATGTGCTGCATCTTAATACTACTGAGAATCATTCAAATACCTTCTCTAGCCTCTCTTCTATTTCAAACAAGGATATACTCCTTAGGGACACAACACATTGTGTTGCAAAGCATCAAAGTCTGGAATACTACAACACTGTCTTCACCAGGGAGAAACCTGGTATTGCTCTCACCTCGTTTTGTTTAGTTTGAAGATCGTACAATCCAATGTGAGTATTTCTCTGATTTCCCTATGGATGGAAACAAATTAGCACTGGCAATATAAATATACACAAAGTCAAACATTGCTTTTATTTTTTTACTACCTCCCTCTTCTCCCTGCCCCTTGACACACATCCTCACACACTTCCTTGTCCTATAAACAGACAGTTACTTATCTAATTCCAAGAAAACAAATTCTAATTCTGAGAGAACAAAGATTTATTTTTTCTCCTTTTAGAATTAACACATGGGGTAAAGCTGAAACGTGGCCAATCCATGGCCCACAAGCCATTGCATAAGCCAAGTGCCCCTCTCTCACTTTGCTTCTAAACTTCTAGTTACAGGCAGCAGGGACAGGAAGAGAGATGTCTGTACAAGAATTAAAAGGGATGCCATGGCCCCTGGAGATCTAAGGCTGGCATTCCAAATCTCGCCAACTTGGTGGGTCATTGCTCCAAAAGAGAGCAGCACAAAAACATCAAACACCCCAAACAAACCCAGCTCCCAGTGATTTGGTTGCAGCCTGCAAAAAGGATTTCAGCTCTGCTTTAGGAAATGACTGTTTGAAGGCTCAACTTATTTCAAAAGCTCACCATGAGCCTTCTGCCTTTGAAATGGAATATACATCTTTTCAAGCTCATTAATAATAACAAACAATTACTTCGTTTAGGGTATTTACAAATGTTTGAGACTGTACAAACCAAATTGGTTTTTCTTGTTAACTTTTACCATTCCTTAAATTTTTCAAATATATTAGAAGAGAAAATTCTGCTGGCAGCATATATTGCATTATTGTATACCAAACAAAACTGATATCTATTAATGCACTCTAGGTACAGGCAAAAAATTGTTAAACTGTGGAAATTAAATCCAGCCACATAGGCTTGTACTCAAACAGTGAGCATCATTGTTTTAACTACAGCTTGGGGGAAAGAGCAGAGAGATTTGTGGTTATTTACAAAGTTATGGCATCTTGCTTTGTGAAGTTAAAACAAAAGCCTGAGTATTCCCTTCCTAAGGGGTCTATTTCTGAGTGTCTCATTATTGTTGGGGCAGTGACAAAAGTCTTTGATTTCTGATTTAAACAAGGAAAACAACATGTCTTTATATCAAGACAGGCTCCAGGCCTCCTAATTTAAGATTAAGCAAGTGCTTTCACAAATAACCATTCTTTCCAAGCCTGGATGAAATGCTAACACTCTCTGTACTTAGATAATGAAAAATACAATTTACAAGACTGGTAACAGAACTACATCCATGTCCATCACCATGCAAAGCTAAGACACTTTTTTTCATGACCACTCCAAAGATTCTTGCATTGCCTTGCAAATAGTGTTCACTTCTGTTAAAAATATCTTCCTTGACACCAACTGCTAATGTCACAAAAGACAGATACTGTTAAAACCACAGTACAATGCAATACTCTAAAATAAGCTTGAAACTAAAGCTCATTCTCCACCTTCACCTTCCCCTGGTTTCACACAGAACACACTCGACTTTTTCTCACTTAGAATACAAAGGTTGCTTTCTATTTGCATCTCTTAGGAAAAAAGCCAGGGCAGCTCAGCCTAGTTTACATCTTCCACCCCATACACCTCCTCTCAGAGAACAGTGGCCAGCTCTCTAAACACCATCAACAGTTTTGACCAGACCCCTATGAACTACAAGGGGAGCTTAAACCCCCAGTATGCAGGCAGACACCTACATTTGGATGTGTGAACTCCGGGCTGCAACTCATCCCTTGTGCCAGCTGCAAGAGCCTGAAGAGCATACAAGGCAGTTGGACTGACAGAGGCCCAAAAAAGCTTAGTGTGAGATCCCACAGATGCTAAAAAGCAGCAACATCCCATCCACACAGTACCAGCTCTGCAGTTGAGCTAGATGGTACTCGCATTGAGGATTGTAGAGTTTTGAGCAATTGCAACAATCTGACACAGTCTCTACCGCTGGTTTTATGGTTACTGTTGTCTTGTACAGACTCCCCTCCCTTTGCTCATACTAAAGGAAACATCCACCCACAGTTAAAGTGTATTACACCTTGCTGAAGGCCTCACCTCTTCCCTTAACCCTAGGGAGGCCAGAGAGTCTTAGCACTGTTGAGGCAGAGAAGAATGAAAGGCAGCCCAACACTACTGGAATCCATCTCTGGTCTGTACCCACCCCCCAGAAACCAAGATCCCTCAGGGTCTAGCTGGGTCTACTGGCTCCTCTGAGCTGCACAAGCTTGTCTCATCAAGGGAACAAGACAAGGTGTCACCTTCTGAAACTATTTCAAAAATCCCTTGGAACTAAAAGCTAAAAACATATGCCACAGAGAGCAGAATTCCATGTTAAGGCAAGCTCTAGATACTTTGAGTCATCAAATAACAGTTCCTTCAAACTACTTGTACTAAAGTGCTATAGATGAATCTTGAAGCCAGAGAGAACAAAGGTATATGCACAAATAATATTAGATAAATGGCATCTTAACAAATTGGTAAAAGAAAATATTTAACTGAAGCAGTGTCACAAATTTGATAGTTAACACATCCCTAAGAAATTCTGAGAAATATTTATGAAGAGTTAATCTGTTAAAGAAATTGCATTTCATGAAGAGTGAGATTCTAGCCAACTGAAAAATCAAGGGCAAAATCCCTATGGGCTTAATCAGGTCAGTACATTACTCTCCATTTCATTATTCTTAAACTTTGTTTGAAGGGGACATGGGTATTTTCCTACTGCCCAACCCCCCAAGTTAAAATCAGTCAAGTTTTCATTCTCTAAACCTTAGTGCAAAAAAAAAATTGAACTACAAGAACTCAATTAGATTCACATGCAGTGTTATTCTCAATTATTTATATTTTTATAGAGTTCCAAGGCAGACTTACCTTCCAAGTATAAATAATTTTTCCATTTCTTTCAACATTTACAATGTAGAGTGCTGATGAATTCTCAGAAGTATCTGAAATAAGAAGTATCAAAATGCACAAGATTTTTATCTGAACTGGTTCGTTGTACAATACATACACACTTTAAGAAAAGATGCTAAATATACATAATAGTTTTTTGCATGTAATACTTATTTATATATGCCAAAATTACTGCCTTCTGAAAACAGAGTATGTTTTTACAGCATTATTTAAATCTGATAACCTTCAACACAAATAGCTAAGGGATTTCAAAACATACAGGGAAGAATTATTTATGTAAACCCATAAGCCTTCATTATACTTGTGATTCCAATGGCTACTGCCTTTGTTATGAAAATGGAATGTGCTTTTTCATAGCAAAAAAATCAAAATAAAAAAAAAAAGAACAAAACCCCTTGCATTTATTCACTACACACATGGAGTTCAAACAGTTAAGTTGCATCCTCACTCCAATCCTCAGGACTCTACAGGAAGAGAAAAATAGCCTAAAGAAAGCATCATTTTCTCCTACCTGCCCCTTCAGCATCTCAATGGAAAGCCTGGAAATAAACTAAGCAATGCAGGACAAGAAGTTACATGGAGTGTGAATGAAAGAATAGGGTTAAAATGGGAACAGATAAGCAGCACATGAAGATGGACACAGAGGGAGAAGAACTTATGTGGACAAAGCAGTAAAAAATATAAACACCAGAAAAAATGATAAAATATAGTCCTCTAGGTGACAAAAATGCTCTCCTGATAATGCTTTTACATTTTCTAATCAGTGCAGCCACCAAAAACGTGTGTATCTCAGATGGAATTTTTACTAAAAGTGTAAATTTTGCCCTTAATGAGGTAGAAGCTGCATGATTGGGTAGCTTTATGATAAAGGTAGCCTGTAGTTCAGAAGCATCAACAAAAAGAATTGTCTGCAACTCTCAGCAAGCATTTAGTCAAGTTTGACACTAGTGACTTGGCAGCTATCACAAAGGCTTGACAGAAGGAAGACACTCAGTGAAACTTAGTTTAATGAGCCTGATATCATAAACTGGCTTGTACAGCTTGCAGTGCTAAGAAAAAAGATACTGTTTACAAGTATTATCAGAAGGAAGTAAATTCTCTGTTTTGTCGTGGGAGGACAAAGAAAATCCTGTGTGTACATTTAACAATGCATCACTTTCTATTGGTTTCACAAGAGCCAAAGTACACTACAATACCACTACCTTAGGGCTAGATGGTGATAACTGAGAGAGTCTCAGATAACCAGATATTCTGCTCTTTTTCTAGTGGAAACTTCCTGGAACTTCACCACCTCTAACTTTCAAGATGAGTACTGCAGTTTACACATTTCTCTCTCATAAAATACTCCCTCAGAACAGAATTTAGGTTAAGAAGGTCCATAAGAAATCTCCATGTCAATGAATTTCCCTATCACCTGACACAGGCATCTTAAAGGTGTTGAAAAAGTTCTGTGTCAGAAGAGTTTTGTGTCACTGAACAGCCACTGGGAACATGGAGCCAAAGAAGTGGCAGCGGTCTCCACCCTTGGAAAGTCCTGCAATGAAACCCTGCACATCAAACTACAACTTCTTCCTCATGCCCACAGCTGAGAACAGCAGATGAAGGGCTGAAAAAGAACCATCCCAACCTGCCTGCCCAGCAAACACCTCTTATCAACATATTCGGGAGAATGCAGAGTTTGATTTCCTGAAGGCCATTATATGCAGCTCACACAAAAACAAGTGGAATAAAGAGAACAAGGCTCATTCTCTTCACTCGCTGCTCCCTTCTCACCATCATAGCTACTCCCAGCTCTCACACAATTAGCAGTTCTCACATGCTATCAAGGGCTTTCAAGATCTTGGCAAAGAAAATTGAAACAACTGACACAGATGCGCCATGACTCCTAAAAATTATTTGCTTCCTATGACTAGGTATTTCTTTGATGTTTAAATGAATCTTTTCAAATTCCTACCTCCCACATTCCTAATACACAGCAGCACATGAAGGGGAGGTGAGTACACACAGATAAAAGTTAAAATGCAATATAGCAAAGTTGGTGTCTGATCAGATGCACCTTCTCAACTACATTCTTCTGATTTCCCTTTTCCAAATACATCAGCACCATTTTAAGACCCTTATGCCATAAATATATAGATTTATATTTTGAATTCATCACATATAAACTGATAAATTCAAAGAAATGTATGGAGCATTTCAGAATTCTACCTCAAACCCCTTTAGTACCCCATTCACCAGTTTTTCAGTAAATCATGTAGATACTGTGAAATATTTTAAACAGACTCTGCAAATGATGGCTTAGTAAATAATTTTGTTATTTACCAAGCTGATACTTTTTTGGCTTGCCACCAAACACGACGTTATGAAGTTATGTGATAACAGCCCCTCAATGTGGGATGCAAGTTAAGTATTTTGAGTAAATTAAAAGCAACCAAAGGAGTTGGCTTCAAGTTCATCACATGGTGTATCCACGATATTTCTACTGAAGCAATAATTAATACAGTATCATTATTTTAATCTGAAAAGCAGAACTGGGCCAGCTGCTCTGCAGATGGGTAAGAACAAACGAAAGCAAAAAGCCACAGGGCCAAGAATACAGAGGGGGTCACTCTTTTTTTCCAACCACTACCCAAAGCACTCGCTGCGCTTTGGGACATCGCACGGTGGGGTCACAGCTGACGCTGCATCTAATTTTAACCAGCACTCGTTCAGCAAACAGACCAACGTGTTTACAGGCTGTGGGGATTGTCTTCACAGAAAGGGTTAGACGGAGCCATCCTAAACCTTTTTTTTTAAGGGGGGGGAGAAAAAAAAAAAAAAAAATAGCCACAAGCGTGCGAAGAAGCAGGAGAAAGAAACAAGCTGCGGAGTGCGGCAGACGTGTTTTCGGCATGTGAGCAGTTCCTCCAAGACCCCAAACTTGTCCCCCTCGAATCCCCGGGCCCCCGAGGGTCGTCCCCGGCCGAGGAGGGAGCGGCGGCCGCTGCCCCGCCGCCATCCCCGAGCCCCGGCCCCCGCCCCGGGGGTCCCCCCGCAGCCCCGGGCGCTCCGCGGGGACGTTCGGGGCTCTCCCGGCAGCGTTACCTAAAGCCGCGGCCCAGCCCCGCGCCGCCAGCCAGGGCACCACGTCCCTCCGCAGCTCGAACCCGGGCACCAGGCGCAGCAACATCGCGCTCCCACCGCCCGGCCCGGCCCGGCCCCGCCGCCCTCAGCCCGCCCCTGTGGGGGCTCGGCGCGCATTGGGCGCGCAGGGTGTTCCGGCGGCTCCCGGCCCGCTCCCGGCGCCGCCGGCCCTTCCGCTTCCTACGGGGCAGCGCCGCGGAGCCGCCCGGCTCGGGCAGCCCTGGCTGCGGGTGTCCGCCTGCCGGGCACGGTGCCCGTGTTCCCCGGGCAGCTGGAGCCCTGGCTCCTCACCGGGCGTGCTGCAAGAATCACAGAATATTCGGAGTTGAACTGAGGCGCACAAGGATCGTCAAAGTGTGAACTCCTGGCGCGGCAGAGGACACCCCAGGAATCGCCGCAGAGCATTGTCCGAACACTTCTTGAACAGGCTTGGTGCTGTAACTGCTTCTCTAGGGAACCTGTTCAGTGCCCAAGCACTCTCTGGGTGAAGAACCCTTTCCTAATTTCCGACCGAAACCTCTCCTGACACAGTTTCAGGCCATTCCCACGGGTCCTGACACTGGTTTCTAGAGAGAAGTCCTTTTTGAAGCCTCACCACGGGTGACTGTGAGTGCCTCCTGTCAGTGAGGTCAGTGTTGGGCTCCAGTGACCTGTTGCCCTCCTCATGGTCTCCCAGGAAGGCTTAGGTATTTCCCAGGACTTCAGCCAGCATCCCTCTTTTCTTAAGTTGTGCACTCTGTAATTGCTTGTTGAATTGATTGAGACTCTAACTAAACTGCTGGCAGAGCTCAAGGTGTTCTGTCAGACTAGGCCTGGCCTGATCCTGGTCTCTATCTGCAAAGGAGGTAGAACTTTGTGCAGTCTTAGGTGTTTTTGCGGTTTGTTTACTTGGGGTTATTTTAGTTGTTGAAAATATTTGTAGCACTGATAAAGTGCTACTCCGCGGCTATTTATACCCTGCGTGTAATTACAGTTTCCCTTCTGACATGCACTGGCTGATGTCAGCCAGCTAAATGTGGCATAGAGGGGAGAGGTTGCCAACTTTTACAATTTTATCACAAGTTTCATAACCAGCATTCTTCTTAAAATTCCTTGGATCAAGTGGTTGTGCAAGAGTTGCAGCTTATATTTTCACTGTTGTGAAATAAAGCTTGAAAATGTGACTGGAACATTTATTTCAGAGGCAAAAAGAGATAACAGACAAAAGATTCCCAACAGCTGCGTTTTTAAGAGATGAAATGGGGCTGATTCATGAGTATTTGAAATTACACAACTGGAGGGTCAAGCAAAGGAGTGAAAAAAGGCAATGAAATGACTGATTCTGTAAGTATGAGCAAAAAGGGAGAAAACCTTCCGTACTCAGAACTAGAGTGCATCTAAGGCCAGATGAGGTCAACTGACTGCATTTTTGGTTCTGCTATAAAAAAAAAAAATAAACCAAATGTGGAGATGAGTAACAAGGAGTGCATATAAAAGGATAAGAAAGAAAATTAGATATGGCTGTCTGGTATAACAGTCCTGCATTAAAAAAAAAAAACACAAACAAACCAACAAATAAAACAACTGTCACTGTTCTTTTGTTTCAATATCAACCACGCCACTTGTTACAGTTCTTGAAAGAAAGCCCATGTATCTGAGGGATGAGTTATTCTTTAACATTGACAGACCATATGACAATGTTGTTCTCCTGGAGTATCTTACACAGGATCTGAAAGGCTGTCAGGACAGTAGGAGCTGCATGTAGTTAACATTTAGTCTGCTTGTGGCCTGTGCATAGCATCCATCCCACAGTCGTTATTTGGGAAAGAACTGGAAGGATTTGTTCAAGTAGCTGGAAGAGATGGAAAGTAAAGACTTCACAGTTAGGTGTGCAGTAGGAAAAACCTTTCTCATTGGGGAAGTAGTTAACAAAATTTCTCCTCAGGTTGTGCTTCACTATGAAGGACTCTTCATCGTTTTTGTAAGCCGGATTTTTTTGTTTTATTTCACTGAAGTTTCTCAAGACTCCTGGCATGGAGTGGAACCTCACCTCCAGTGTAACATCCTGGGAATTTTGAAGCTTCTCTGGTGTAGTCCCTGAAACCGAGGCAGGAGAATCTCTCTCAGAAGTTTCTTTTCAGTAAGAAGGAAGTGGTAACCTGACAGATGAAGAGATTTGAGAAACAGAAAGGTATGAGGTGATTCATCATGACTTGCAGGGTTTAGAGATACAGGAACATGACAGGAGCAACCGTGTAGAGCTGGGGAAGACCAAAATACCAAAAGGAGCTGAAGGAATTGATAAGAGCAAGGAGCCAGAATAGAAGGGAATGAGGAAAAAGGAATCTGGAAAGACAAGACAAAAGTTTGTAACAGTGTAGAATTGAAGTAAGGATTCCTAATTTTCTCTCAATTTTTTTCATTCAAGTGTAAAGGTTTCCTTGTGACCCTTAAAGGTCCCAAACACATAAAATTATATATAAAATGATAACAAACCTACTTCTGATTTAGACAACAGCCTCATTTGTTGCATCTTCTTTCATTTCTAAAACCTAATCCATGCTGATTAAGATAAAAGGGGAATCTTAAGGAAAATGATCTGTATAGACTGCAAGATGAATGATATTTCAAAGAGAACTAAATAAGCTCATATGAACAATGCTTTTATGGCAATTTCTTATTTTTGAGCACTTAATTTACAGTCATGTACATTTGGAATACATATATCTGCATTCAGTTGCCAAAAATATATTTAAGAAAAAGGAGATGGTTTGCTGCCTGTTTGTGTGTTTATGTAGTATAGATGCAATACTTCTAATCAAATAAATGAGATTTACAGCAAATGGAGTTTTTTTAATTGATTAATTTTAGCAGCCAGCCTTCTGAAATTATCACAGGAAACATCTTAAAATGCTGACAATTGCTGTCCGCATTAACCTTCACCCCCAAATAAAACTCAGAGTGCCTACTTTCCAAAATGTACAAGATAGCCTGTCTTTGAAGAAAAAAAGACAATCACAGATTTGGGTCTGTACAGTCCTGTGTTTAAGGAATATGCAGATGGTCTCACATAAGAATTTGCAATGCCATAAAGAAAATTTAATCCACTACTGCTCCTTCTTCTCAAGGTTCCATTATCTAAGAGTCTGACACAGCCACTGTCATCTGAGAAGCACCTAAGACTTAGAACTGAGATGAGGTTTCTTCTTTCTCTTCCCATGTTTCCGTTGTTATCTCTTGTTTTTGTTTTATCACTTTTACCTTTAATATCGAAGTCCTTCACAACTGTAAAAACTAATTCACAGATCTAGAGCCCATTATGTAAAATTCCTTTTTCCTTGAGCCATCAGTCTGGCCATGCACATCAGAGGCTACATCTGCAGGCCCAGAGATCCAAGTTGAATTCCTAGAAGCACAACACATTCCTCAGAAACCACAAAGCTGACTCATAAAGATTTCTTGAAGTAATAGCTCAGAGCAGTGTATTGGGCCACCTCAAACCTGATGAAAATAAAAACCTGATAAAAATAAAAAGCTGATGCAAAAGCCATAATCACCTAAAACCCCTTACACTTTCTTCATCAGGCTTTGTACTAAGACAAGAGCCTGATGTATTCTTGATAACATCTCCCAACTTTGCTAGATGGAGAAAGAAGCTCTTGGTTTTAAAAAATCCAACCATTTTCTTACCTCTGCCAAATGAAATTAATGTTATAACCCATTTGTCACTATTGCTTGCACCAGGAAACCGAATTGTGAATTTTGCTCTATATTTATACTCGGTTTCTTTTTCTGACTATCTGACTCGGTTAGTTTCAGTTTTCAGACCCAGGCTGGATTTGTGTGTAGGCACAGAAACTAATCCTGATGGAACAACTTACAGCAAAGGCATGTGATACTAAAGCTCTTATATAAAAAATGACAAATTTTTCTGATTTTTTTTTAAATCAGAAATCTGTTTCTGCATTAGTAATGAGAAGATCTCGCTCCTATTTTTAGCTGGAGTAGGTCTTTACCGTAGCCAAGCAAATCATTAGAGAGCAGTATTGGCCCTACTGTTTGCATTGTAAACAGGATCAGCATTTTTTTGCCATTAACAACAATTTTTGTGCTAATTTCCTATGTGCCTATCATCGCTTTTCACACAGTTCATGTGGTAAGAATTGCAAAATTATACCATGACACAAGTGTGGGGCTGATGAAGCATTGCCCCATTGATGGGCATTGATGGGTGTAACGTACCTTTCAGCTCTCTCAACAGAACAAAGCTTTGTTCACGGAAAAAACCTTACAGAGCCATAAACCATCGATGTGTTACGCATCAGGAAATTATACTGAAGCCCTCCTTATGAAGAATGAATATCTGAAATAATTATTTAAACACATGACAGCCTGGCAAACAGTTCATGACTTTTTTGGGAAGTACTGCTTACTGAGGGCAACATCTTTTCCCGCCATCCTAGTAATAAAGAGTTTATTGTTGTCATGTCTAGACGGTTGTTTCCTTGAAGAATGTTTTCAACCAGTGAAACACAAAATAGATACATAAATTGTTTTCCTCAAGGAGATGGTTAATATGTTTACTAAACCCTCTTGGCAACACAAATAAGCTGCAATGGGAAATCAATATTTTGGTAGTAAATGGTGCAATTCAAGGTTGGTAGAATAAAATACCTTTATTTCAGTGTGTGAGAATATCTTTTTTTGGTCTCTTTAATCACAGAATATCAATATAAATGGAAGTCATTTCGTCATTTCACTGAAATCAGTCTGTTACTGAAGCCAGTGCTTCATGGAGGTGCTTTTTATGCTTTGTTTAATAATTGATCATAGGAAATAGTCTTTTCACTACTACTACTAAAAAAAAATCTTACTATTTATGCTTATATTGAACAGCACCTTCCTTTAAATACCTTCGTTGAAGTCAATAACATGCTCAAGCCAGTAACATAAGTCAATGAGGCTTCTAAAACAATTAAGGTAAAGGAGGAAAAGGGAATGGGACTTAGTAAAATCTCTGACTGTCATCCAAGTGGCCTTTTTGTTTCCGCTGCTTCTCCCTCTGTGTCCCAGGCTCTGAGGATCCTTTGTTCTTTCCACTGACTAACCCCTGCTAGTGCCGATGAAAGCCCTGTGAGCACACACTGTCTCAACAGCTGTTGAAGGAGCTCTTGGCTCTGTTTATTCTTCCAGCTCCAGCCTCATTGGGACTCATCAGTAGTGTTTAGAAACTTGCCCTTTTTTCCTTTGTGATCTTTCAGTTTGACTTCATTTTGCATTGCGAGAGGATAGTGTCAATACCCTGCAAGAGAGTTGCAACTCTTTTGGGAATCAGTATAATAATGCATATATCAGCAGATTAGTTCCAATTTCTTTCAGGTTTTAGATTTTTTTAATTGTCATTTTTACCTGTAAAACAAAATATTAGCACAAATGCATTCCTTCAAAATGTAAGGATGCAGCATGACAGAGTGGAGACTACAGACAGGGACAGCACAGGATGAATGCATCAGTTTGAATTTCATCTCATTGACCTTCAGATGCTTTGAACTAGGATTCTAGTGTGACTTTTTTTGTCTAAGCTCCTTCTAGTTAATGAAGAAATATGAGAACTCCAAAGAGGAATTGATCCTGCCTGATTTGGGTACTTACTTTGAGGTGTGTTTTGCCTGAGCCTGGATGCTGAGTTTCCTGTCCCCCCCCCTCAGCTGCTCTCATGCCTACTGGGAATGCATAGCTGAAGGCCTGGAGGACAGTGGAACTGTCCCTTCCCATGTCTGCCCCCAATTAGATCACATACAATATAATATGGAACAGGGCCCTGAGGGTGCATTTTGATGAGCAGCTGATCTAACAGCTCATGACTGTTGAAAGGATGGGCCCAGACATCTTTCCCATCTTGTTTTCTTCTTCCTTCCCTCATCCCCAGGTCACCAAGACTCTTTGTTTGCCAGCTCTGCTGCATATCTAATGCCTCTTGTGATCCAACTGTACTTCCTAACCCACTTTTTTAATGGTTTAATTTTCTACCAGGCTATGAAGGTGTCTCTGGTCACAGAAGGATTTTACAAGTCCACAGCCACTGTGAAGGGAAGTCATGGTTGTGTGCAGCAAGGACAGGAATAGAATAGAAGACTTCCCTGTACTGCTAGCTGTGAAGTGTTAGACCTACATGGCTCATTCAGAGCCTTTGACAAATGCCTTGCTCTGACTTTCAAGTTGAAAGAAGCAGTCATTTTTGTCCAGCATTGCTCTGGTCTATTGCCCAGACACTGCTGGCATAGTTTTCAGACCAGAGAACTGATCCAACTGAAAAATAACCTTGAGGGGAGACAGAAGGAGGTAGGAGGGGATAGTTTCAGTAATGTCAGCTATCTGTCAAGGTTATTGAACTATTATGTCAACTAAAATGAAGTTACTCTACACAACTGGTAATAAACCATTCATGCTGGGCAAAAGACCTTGGGGAAACTGTTTTTCCCTATGTTAGTTCTCAGTTAGGCCAAGTGTAAGTTTGTACCAAATTACAGCTTTAGGATAGGTCAGTGGAGGCACCTGCTTCCCCTGACTTACAGTAAAAGGAGCATCAACTCTTATCTGATCTAAGTTATGTGAGTAAATCCCACCCTTAGCATCCTTGGCCTGATTTTTTGTTTCCATCAGGATGAATAGAAACCACCAGTTTTTAATACCTTATTTGTATGCTGTAACAACTGTTCCTTTGATGCAGTACTACACTTCAAATATATTAAAATTATTCTCTGAAAATCTGAATCCATTTCCCTGGCGTATCCTAAAAATATCTTTTATTTATTATATGTTGGTTCCAAACGAATGTCACATTAATAAGCAGAGAGACTTGGGTAGGTGTACGTCATTAGTCACGCAGTGGTTTCTTCTTCCAACATGCTTCCAGAATTAGGTCTGACCTCTTTTAACAATGAGCTATTTATAGGATTCATAAGGGCCTTATCCTCCAACCCTGACTCAGCCAAAACTCATCACTGACCTCGACCTCCTCTAGTCTATTCTTACAGCCTTACTCATGTGAGGAGCTTTTATTCACTGACCTGACTTTATGGAATGTATTCTCATGAGTATGATTTTGCAGGCTTGGTTCCCAGCTCAGTGGGATTTGGTAAATGTCACAGAATCAATTCCTGAGATGCATATATTATTTTTGCAATGTTATAAATACAAGAATAAGGGGAAAATATGCAGCTTAAGTTCTGCTTCCAGTACTACAACAATAAACTGAGTGTAATTACATTATGTGTATGGCTACAAATCCACTAAAAAAAAGGCATTAAATTCCCATTTTGGAAGAAAGTGCACATATTTTTAGAAGAAAGCAGTCATGAAGTTTCTCAATCAAAAAAATTATTAGTAAAAGTAATTGATTTTTCTAAGCAATATATAGTTGCTTTAAGGTTTTTATTGTTGCAGTGTTAGGTGATTGCACTAGCACAGTATGAAATTGGCAAATTATTTCTCTAGCTTTTCATCTTCTGTAGCATCTAAAATTGATGTTCATAATAATTTTCTATTTTGCAGTATGATGCAGGATGATACGTGTTAGAATCTAATAGACTGTCATTAGTGGAGCTGCATAACAAGATGTGTCTATATAAAAAAATTACTCTTAGCAGTCTACTATGTTTCAGTTTGTTTAGAATCACAGAATCATTAAGGCTATAAAAGACCTCGAAGATCATCAAGTCCAACTATTAACCCATCACCACTGTGTTCCCTGTTAAACCATGTCCTCAAGTGCCACACTCACACATTCTTTTGGACACTTCCAAGGATGGTGAGTCCAGTACTTCCCTGGGCAGATTGTTATGATGCCTGAGCACTCTTTTGGTGAGAAAGTTTTTCCCAACATCAAATTTAACTGACTCTTCCCTAATACATAATCTAATGACTCTCCCAATCAAAAAAGATTGTAAATATGTATACTGTATGTGTCTTCTTTACAACACATATTGTGTTACATATTTCTTTTTCTTTTGCATTTGCTCACTTTAAAGTGTCCAAATTTTTTGGTGCTTTTATAAGCCCCCAGTGTTTTTTTAATTCACATTTGAATAGCTTCTTTTTATTTTCCTGTATCTTGTTGTGAATAGTGAGACATTGTTTATTACCTGAATCGCCAGTTATGACGGTCTTCTGTAGGTCCTACACTTTATTTGAATACAAGCATGCAATGAACAGGGGTCTTCAATTAGCTATCTGCTAAGGTGCCTCAGCCTTTTTCTTGAGTGGGTACAGTAAAGATGGAATCCATGATGCTTATGAATAATTGAAGGAATTCATTCCAATCAGCACTGCCATGCATTTATCAGCATTTGACTTTATCAGTTTTTCTGCTGGTTAGCTTCGTTCCACCAGAGCAGTCTTGAAAGTACGTATATCTTTCCTTGCCTCTGAAGACCCACAAACATCAAGGACACAGGCAGAAAGGGGTTGACCTTTATCAACCAACTTGGAAGCCGGGGCTCAGCTTTTATTCTCTCCCAAGATCAGGCCAAGACCATGATGAAAAGAAGACCATGTCTGCCCTGACCCTTCGATTACTGGCAATTCTGTCACTGGACTCCAGGACAATTCTTATCAGCCTGGTCAATTCTTATCAGCTTGGTCAATACTTACAAATGGTATCTACAAGAAGATTTACTTGTTTATCAGTTGTATGAAGGCTCCATGTGGATAAACACCCCTCTTAGACCTGCCTTCAGCACTTCGATCCATTCCAGCTCCTCCCTGTAGTACTCATGTTTGTTGGCTGTAGACCCTAATGTCCTACAAGCAGCAATCTTCATGCCTTGTCATTTCGTTTTTCTAAGGTCTCCAGACTCCCTCCATTCCCTCCAATATATGGCTGCCATAGAGATCTGTACCAAGTTTCCTATGAACACTTACTGGCCAGCCTTCTTTTTCATCTTTTCCTCTTCACACTTCACTCCTTTAACCCCAGCCAGCAAACACAAGTGTTGATACCATATATCTGACATGATTTCAGCAGCCTGGCTGCCCTGGGATCTAACCAAAAGCCTCCTTTTTTGGTTTCCTCTTTCTCTCATTTTGGGCCACTGTCTTCTCATTCCACCATAAGTGGAATGCCATCAGTCCGAAACTGAGGATATGCTGCAACTGGACTTGATTCAACTTCTTCCCACAACACTATTTAATGGTTCTTGTCATAGCAGGAGTACAGAAACCAAAAGTACACTTAAAATTGCATATTGGATGCATTGTTGTACCTTCAGAAATTATCAACTCCAAATGCCTCTGAAAAAAGTGCAAGTAGCTCTCTGGTTGTCAACTAAAGATACTATGCACCTGCCTGGGATGTTAAATTTCATTCTGATCTCTGGCAGTCAGAGAATTATTTATGCCTTAAAGTCTTATGTTTACTATTCCAGGGTATTCAGATAAGCTAGAACTATGCATATTCTAAAAATCCATAAAAATGTTTAATTCCTTTTTAACTTTCAGGCTCAATAACCTTTTTTATCTACAGTCTAAAGGGTACATGAGAAGCAAGAGAGAAGTAAAAGAATTATTTAAGAAACTGCCATCGTTTAATTGCTTTGAATTAATTGCCAGCTCCTGGTCTATCTTTCCTATAGCATTTTTTATTATTCTATGCACTTTCTTAAGTTAATCACAATTAATCTTTCAAATTTTTCTTCAGAGAAGATGCTTTCCATGCTCTGGATTATTCTCGTAGCTTTTCCTGAATGTCTTCTGAGGAGGGTCTTTGAAAAACTTTCTCTAAAGATCAGAAGTAAGATATATGCACTTGTTCTTCAGGGCACTTGGATGATGAGCATGGCTTTCCTTTACATGGGCAGAGCTGTTTGGCCTATCGTGCTTATGGTTAGGCCTTTCATAAGTCTGTCATTAGAGACTATGTAAACCAATTGACCTAGTGATAAAGATTCTTTTCTTGCAATTCCTAGAAATTGGTTTTAGTCTTATTTTTGTAGTTATGTACACGTTACTAACTTATGATACCATTAGATAGTTAGATTATTTAAATGAGAAGGTTTGTAAGTTAGCTTATGAACTTTCTCATTTTTACAGTATTGGATGTATCCTGCCTGAGCTTTATTTTAAATTTATCAGTTTATAACATCTATGTTATTTTCTCTGTAATCCTTCTGCTAGTTTTGTATTTTTATTACAAGAAAAATATTATTTTAACCAATGTTCTCTGGAGGGGGGAAAAAAGCTAAACAGGGGTGATTGTTTTGCATAAAACTTAAGACTGGGTCAGTCAGATCAAAGAACCATCTAACTCCTGTCTTACCTCTGATAGCAGCCAGTAATAGATGCTAAGAGAAAGCATATATAAGAACATAATGTTCTTATTTCATTCTCTTGCAACTCTTCCAGATTATAAAATTAAGTAATCAAGACAATCTGGAACTTACTAATTTATTTTTTTTTATATCCAAAAAATCCTATGATAATTAGTTTAATGATTTAATAAATGTGAAAAAGTGCATCTGTCTGTTTGATTCTTCTGGCTGACAATTTTGTCTGACATAGTTTTTATACTAAGAAAATCCATTTAGGATTTTATATACATTTATCACATTTTCCTTCCCTGTCATCCTTATTCCAAGGTGAGGAGTGTATTTAATATCTCCTCATGTAAAATCTATGCCCTACCTCTTATTACCCTTATTATACTTCTTCGTGTTTTTCAGAGACTCATGCTTGAAAAGGTGTACCAAGACTTTACTCTTTGTAATTGTTGTTTTTATTTTCTGGGAAGTGGCATTGATCCATAATTTGTGTCTTTAATATTGTAATAAAGTTTGCTTTAATTTGTCTTATGTCAATGCCTATTTGATTGTCAAATTCTCACCTAGGCCTTCTAATTTCCATTTTATACTTTACTTTCCATAAGTATCCTTTACAAAAGCATGTAAATGAGAGGTTTGTTTTCCACAGGCACAAAAGCCATCTATGTTAATTATCAATTGTAGCTGTCACCTTGCTTTTACTTTAGCCCTAGGGCAGATAGCAGGTGTCTAGGAGAGCAGACTGGTATGGACAGTAAAATTGCTGTAGAAACAGTTTGTACTCGGCACTATCCACACCAAGGGCTTCTGAATATCAAGATGAACTGAATTCCTCAGCCCTAATAAGACACCATAGTATCATGTGAACCTCGTGAGGTTCAACAAGGCTGAGAACAAGGTCCTTCACCTGGACTGGGGCAATCCCCAGTATCCATACAGCCTGGGGAATGAAGGGATTGAGAGCAGCTCTGATGAGGAGGACGTAGGGGGTGCTGGTGGGTGAGAGGCTGGACATGACCCGGCAATGAAAGCCCAGGAAAAGTCAATTGTATCCTGGGCTGCATCAAAAGTAGTGTGGGCAACGGGTTGAGGGAGGTGATTCTGCCTCTCTGCTCTGGTAAGACCCCACCTGGAACAACTATGTCCAGCTCTGGGGTCCTCGGCATAGGAAAGACATGGACCTGTTGGAGCAGTACCAGATGAGGGTTACAGAAATGATCAGAGAGCTGGAGCACTTCTATGAGGACAGGCTGAGAGAGCTGGGCTTGCCCCACCTGGAGCAGAGAGGTGTTCAGGAAGACCTTACCATGGCATTTCTTGACTTAAAGGGGGCTTATATGAAAGGGTTTTTTTACCAAGGCCTGTGGTGATAGGAGAAGGACCAATGGTTTTAAACTATAAGGGAGTGGATTACATTGTTTATAATGAAGAAATGATTTATGATGAGGGTGGTGAGACACTGTCACAGGTCTCCAGATATCTAGAAAAGTTATGGATACCCCATTCCTGAAAGTGTTCANCCCCACCTGGAGCAGAGAGGTGTTCAGGAAGACCTTACCATGGCATTTCTTGACTTAAAGGGGGCTTATATGAAAGGGTTTTTTTACCAAGGCCTGTGGTGATAGGAGAAGGACCAATGGTTTTAAACTATAAGGGAGTGGATTACATTGTTTATAATGAAGAAATGATTTATGATGAGGGTGGTGAGACACTGTCACAGGTCTCCAGATATCTAGAAAAGTTATGGATACCCCATTCCTGAAAGTGTTCAGGGTTGAATAGGACTTTGAGCAACCTCCCTGCCTATGGCAGGGAAAGATGTCCCTGCCCATCAAGGAGGTTGGACTAGATGGTCTTTAAGGTCCCAATGTAGACCTTGCTATGATTCTGTGATCACTACTTGCCAAACCCATTTCCCTACCTGCTCCTTGCCCAGCAGGAAGAGAGGGGCCACACAAAATAGCAATGCATTTTAGTTCCAATAGTTTTTACATATTAATACTTTTCTAGTGGGGTCTGTGGGTAGAGAAATGTACAGAGTAGTGCTGGGCACACAAACAGTGAGACTGCGGCTCNCCCTGCCTATGGCAGGGAAAGATGTCCCTGCCCATCAAGGAGGTTGGACTAGATGGTCTTTAAGGTCCCAGTGTAGACCTTGCTATGATTCTGTGATCACTACTTGCCAAACCCATTTCCCTACCTGCTCCTTGCCCAGCAGGAAGAGAGGGGCCACACAAAATAGCAATGCATTTTAGTTCCAATAGTTTTTACATATTAATACTTTTCTAGTGGGGTCTGTGGGTAGAGAAATGTACAGAGTAGTGCTGGGCACACAAACAGTGAGACTGCGGCTCCTGGTTATAGGAACAAGAAGCTTGCTTAGTTTTCATGCTCTGAACTGTTTCAGGACCTCGAATTAGACACTGTGTACTGCTTTGTGGACTGAGAGCCTAAGGAGTTTAGCTAATGAGTTATATGTCCTATATTGTGCAGAGTGAATGTTTCTACACAGTTTTATTTTAAGAACTCCATGAAAAATAGCCTTGAGTGGTAGTCTCAGGCTGGGAAAAAAATTACACAAAAATGTAAATACAGCTTTAAAACAAGTTTTAATTATTTAGAAGCTAAATGCACCAAAGAATGCCTTAATTCTAATTGTCTGACTGTTGTGTGACTTCCATCTGAAGTGAGGTTACAGTTGTTTAGGTGCCTTAAGGACACCTTGATAATTTGCAATTAAAAAAACCCTTCTTTTTATTGATTACCACAATCTTATTTTTTATTCTACACTTTAATTACTGGTACATAACCTGTATTGAGGTTAGTCTCTTTTTCTCCAAATCCTGCAATACTATTTTTGACTCTCAATACAAGGCCAGCTTCATAGGTCATTTCAAATATCCATACATCTCAGGTTGCCTGAACTAAAGCCAGTGAAGTCAGTTGAAAGAAATACAGCCTACTGCTGCTCTGCTTTTTGTCATTTATGGAAAGGTTGGAAGTTGTCTAATGTGTGGAAAGTTGAAAATGAGTAATCTTTCTTAAAATCTAGGTGGAGTTAGAAAATTTGCTCCATAAAACAACCTGATGAAGTAATCATCAGGGTCGCTGAGGAGGGCAGGCAGCATCCTGAAGAGCTGCACTCCCAGCTCTCTGGTCAGGCCCTGTTCCTGCCACTGAGGAACGCACTAAGGAGCACTGCATGAGTGCACAGCATGCAAATCTAACCAGTTGTTCATGCTTTTTGTAGTTCTCCCATGACTAAGAAGCTAATGACCATGAGTAATTTATTTCAGCCTTTTCATTTGTCTTTTCTGTCTTTTCATCTAAAAATGGGATCCCCAAGACATCACCTTCTTTAAACTGTGGAGAGCACAGAGCACTGATTGGTAGACATCCTTTTGGTGCTGCATTTTCAGTTGTGCCAGTCTGTAAAGCCATCACTTTTCCAGGAAACCTCATGGGCCCACCAGGCCTACATGGTGCAATTCTTGCTTTCAAACAATTGGTGTAATTATATCTGTTCCAGGGGACTGCAGACACCCATGTCTGCCAGCTTTCCTTTTGCTCAGGGCTGCAACCCTACTGCAGTGGCTGCCCTGTCACCACCCTTTGAGTACGAGCTACCACAAGCAGGAGAAGCTGAGTGTTTTGAAATATGCTGTTGTCCCTTGAAGACCAGTTTGTTCAGAGCAGATTGGTCCTTGCAGGTGAAGTGCCATGAATTCACTTAGGAGTCCTGGATGAGTCATCTCCACAGATGAAGAAGATGAGTATGAGGTAGAAGGCTTTATATTTTCTAGTGGGAGCTACAGAGTTTCAAAACAAGGCTAATGAAGACAGACAAGTCTTTGAGGAAACTAAAGAAAGAAACTAAACTTATGAAACTATAGGCAATGGAGGGAAAGAATGATCTGTCTGCCCCCTACTCCTCCATCCCAAGGTGCTTTGTAACTACAGACGAAGTCATGCAGGGAATGTGTAAGGATAGTGAACTCAACAGACACAAGATGGGCCTGCTAATGAACTACATCAGGCTTAATAGTTTGCCAGAGTGAATTGCATTCATAAACATGTGGAAACTCACCTTTTTCTTCCAGGTTTGTTAGGATTGGACTACACAGGTGTATAAATGTTGCAGAAGCAGGAAAACCCATGAGTTACTTTTGGACCTGAAAGATAAAGCTGCAAATTTTAGCACAACTGTGCTTATGTAAGGCATGCATTATTTTTATTTAAAACAGGGTATTTTGAATGTGAAGTAGATATGTTAGGGTCTGTGAGGAACACAGTAAGTATCTTCTATTTTTATTTGCCCAACAGAGAAGAGATTCTCATTGTAAGTTAACCTTCTTATTGGTCTCAGACAGCCCCAGACGTCAGATTCGTGCATTGGCTGCTGTTACCTCATAAGCAAAAGCTACTAGGAGTTACATTTTACAGCATGCTTTCTAAACATTGAGTCTTTCTCACCTGAATTCTGCCTCTCTCAACCCAGCTTGAATAAAGAATAAATTAACAGATAATTAGAGGGTGATATTAAAATCTTGGAAACATAACTAATAAATATAAAAGCTGGGAAAAAATTCTGTGCAGCAAAAATAAATTAACAAGATTAATACAGCATCTTTAAACTTTCTTTTTTTTAATTGAAACAGTTCCAGGATTAAAGTCACTTAAAGCTTGTCCTTAGGCCAGACTGACTGGAAAAATGTTTCAATTTCAATAAACCACTGTTGTTTTAGCCTGAAACTGGAAAGACATGAAAAACTTCCACAAAACCTCATTTAAATATAGTAATGCCCAATTTCGGTAATGTAACATGTATAAACAAGATGTCCATCAGTTTACTTGGCAATTTTGAAAGACTTCCACTAAATAATCTGCAATTCTCTGAAGCATTTGAGAACCACAAATACTATGCACTTATTTCTCTGCTATTTAGAGAATAAATGTAGCTCACTTTCTACTGTTATTTTGTGCTAGCATTTTTTTATTCTTGCTTCAGCATGGTTGATGCAGTAAAGCTTTTTCTCAGTGCTCAGCTAGTCTTTGAATCTGTTGGCTGCTGTTTGTGCCTTTGACCTGTGCCGGGGATTTACTGGTACAAAACTGGAACATAATTTGGTTTTGGTTCAGACCAAAATTTGATGTAATGTTTTTAACATTTGTATTCATGTCCATCTTTACAGATTATACTTAGAGACAGAGTATGAGTGCGCATTTGAGATTAGATTTGTACACATTAGCTAGGCTAGCTAGTAATCTTGCTGATGGAAATCAAATGAGGATTTAAGGGGAAAATTAGTAAATTTTATCTCTTTTTTTTTTCTTTTTTCCTCAAATATTAATTAGAATAACTGTATATTTTCTAATGTGTCATTTCAGCTTTCAGTTTCTAATTTTGCAGTATTAGATGACCAAGTCTGCATTCAGGTCAGGGTTTGGATTTTTACAGACAAATTTAATTTCTACCATAAAGAAATAGATATGAAAACTCAAGCTGCAAATTTCCAAAAACTAAAGAAAGCAAAAGTCCGGGTTGTACACATCAAAGGAGTTACAGCAGCAAAGAATTTGATTCCAAGGCTGAGCTCTGGCTTCTCCAGAGGATTTGCCCTCTTTAACAAGGTGATGCAGACACCACGACTGCAATAGGATATTGGTTTTCAGTTTGGTTCAGTTAAGCTATTTCTATGCCAGAGGTGCAGGCAGTCAGTCATAAAAGTGGCCAAACCAGGAATGTATTGTTCTAATGTTCATGCAGTCAAAAAAAACCCTAACAAAAAACAACCCAGCAGAAGCCCTTCAGCCATTCTATCCCAATTTGCCGACTCTTTCAAAATTTTGCAAAATCAGGGTGATATGCAATATGTTTCATTTACAAGAAAACATTGCCAGAGAAAATTCTGAGGGGAGAGCCACATTTCTGAAAATTACAATAACTCAAGTGACCTCTTGTTCTGACAACTGCAATTTTAAGCCTCGACTACTCTGATCTGTAATCAAGACAGGAAAAAAGTGATGTGGGCAGCAGAGACAGGACTGGATTGCATCAGAATATGGTGTTTATTTTCTTGTCTGACTCAATATAATACATAACTTTGAGATAAAAAGGAGTAAGAAAACTGTGAGGGTATTTCCTTTCTCTTAAATTTATGCAGTTGTACAGATACTGCAAGTTGGTAATTTACTTTCAGGACAGTTTGTATTGCACCAATCTAAGGGCAGCTCTGCCCATGTGGAATCATTGTACTGAGAAGTTGGATGGGAATTCACTGAGCTGGTCAGCTCTATCTTAGACCATCCTCAATACAAGGATGCTTAACTGTTCTTAAAACTTCCAATTTCCTAAAGCCTTCCCAGTCTATGGCCATCCAAGCTAGCCTGTTTTGATGTTTTACAATCCTTTAGGTTGGAAAGCATATTCCTAATGTCTATGCTAAATCTCTCATGCTATAAATTAACTCAGTTATTCCCTGGTTTTCCTTTTGTGGCCATAAGTAATAATTAACTGTCTGCCCTTCATTTAAGGAGAGACTTTCATTTTTTACAATCTGCAATTTTTAAAATACATTTCTAGTATGATAAAATGCAATAATCCTGGTAGGATGAGAGTTTGCTGTATTGGAGCTCTTTAGTGGTCGATAGGCTCATCCTCCTTTCTGGATGCCAGCCTACAAACATGAGTAAATGCAGTAACATCCTGCCCTGCTCTGAATACTTGCACTTGTAGTGCAGATGTGGCAAGGACCTACCCTAGGGTAGGTGTGTTCAGTGAATTTATCTCAGATATAAATTTTAACCCACATAGTTACCCTTCTACACAAGCTTAACCTCAAAATGAGCAGATCCTACCATTGCTTAAAACTATGGAATCCTGCAAGGCCACAGCAATTGCTTTGCAGATCAGCAAAAATTTTATTCAGTATTTTAACCTCCTTAAAGTATTTGTAAGCACTAAAAGCCAAATTACATTATCATGTGATGCTGGAGAAACTCAGTTCTGCTGAGTTAATCCTAACACTGCTGCCCATAAAAACAGACAGGATTAATAAATTTAATGTTTTCAGTATTTCCAAAACATGAAATGCTGTGTAAATGGCAAATATTAATTTATCTAGTTGAAAATGGAAAAAAATATTTACCCCTGTGACCAACGTTTGATCTCAGTGTAGGTTACAAACAATAGCTCTGCAGAGTGACTGTGGTCATCCTGCTCCTATTCTGTGTTTTGTAGAGGGAACTTACTGCAAGCATAGTAAATGGGGATAGTGAAAATCTTGGGATAGTAGAAGCTCAGGAGGAACTCAGCAGAACAAAAATAACTCTTAAGAAATAACAAGTGCATTTCAGCAGGTCACTTTACTGCTGTCCCTACACACGCTTTGAAACAGGATTATCACATACACAGATTGTGCGATCGATCTGTGGCATGTCAAGGGCCATTTACAGGCCCTATCAAAAAATTCAGGTTGTATGGAATTTCAAGATTCCTTAACAGAAAGGGATTTTTTTTAGCTCATGGTTACAGAAAAAGCTCCAATGTGAATGTTTAAAAAAAAGGCTGGAGGTGGCACTCGGTGACATAGTCTAGTCAATGTGTTAGGGCAAGGGTTGGACTCGATGATCTCGGAGGTCTCTTCCAACCCAGTAATTCTGTGATTCTGTCCAGGCTGCAGAAGTGATGCTGCACTGTCTTAACTAGATTGCAGAGTTATCAGAGAACTCCAAAGTGTTAATATTTCCACCTTTTTTTAGGTCCTCTTGAGGTGGAAATAACACCTTTATAATACCTCTGCAGCCGTATCATCTAACTGGTTAAATACTGGCCAGATCCTACTCTTGATCATTTTACAAATCATACTCTGGTATTAATTGAGAAGTGGCTGGGGCAGGTGTGAAGTGCAGACTTGGAAATTCTGCTTACCCTTAGCTTTCCTGGAGCTCTGAACATCTCTGCTGGTATCCAGCAACATATTCCTGAATGTGAACTAATGATAATCGCTTCCCCAAAGGCATGTAGGCAACACAGTCTGACTTATTGGTTTCATGCAGCTTTGTACAAACCTAAGAATTCTGTTTAAAATTCAGATTGTTCTAGAAAATTCAAAGTAGATGGGTTACTTCCATGTGGCTTAGAAGAATAGAAATCATACAAAAATGGAAGTAGCTCCACATCTTGCATTCAGTACTCTAATGGAAAATTCAAGCAACCAGTTTCCCAGTTAAACTTCTCAGTGCTAATTTTCATGCAAACAAACTACTGCTTAGAGTGCTAATGTGTTTTTTGGTATGACTTGTGAGACATGTTTCACTGTTTTATGATACTCATTTTCAGGTGCAATAGCAATCTACTGCTTACACAGGGCGCATTTTCAAAATGCAATATTCTTTAATGTATGTGCCATTGTTCTAGCAATTTGAATTGCATACAAAAATTAGTATGAAATTTTGCATTGTAAATTGGCTTTTAATGTGCAAATTATGGTGCATGTGTGAAAGTTTTGAATCAAAACATTGGGAAAATAGACATAAAATGTTTTAGGGGTTTTTTTTTAATGAACTGATAAGGATTTGCATGGAATATGCAAAAATTTATAAGAAAAGGAGGAAGGGTAGGTAAAATGTCAGCCTTCACATTTTTTCACTGCTCATTTACATTTTTCACAAATGAAATGAAGTTTAATGAAATGGCAGGTTGGATTTTGTCTCCTTACATTGATGCAGCATTTTTTTAATAATTAAGGTTAGACATGCAATATCTAGAGCAGAATTGCCCTTCTGTAGTCCCAACTTTAAGATGTTACTTTCAATGGAAGTTCTTCAGAGTAAAGACTTTTGAGATTTGGTTCTCCCAAAATATGGCATAGAGGTCATGGAAAAATTCCTTCTGCTTGAAATGGGTTTTGCTTCTCAAAACAAAGCAGCAATGGGTTGGTATAGCTTCATTCTGTGCTCATTGCAGTCAGTAGGAAATTTTCTACAAAACAGCATCAACCTCAGGGGAACATTATGACCAATAATAAGCATTTTCTGAAGCAGAGCCTCGATTGCAAATTTTTCTTTACATCAAACGCACAGTCACCAAGTCATCTAAATGCAAAGATACCCAATGGACTTTGAATTACTTCCAAAGGGCATCGAAGCCTATCTACAGTTAAAGTTGCTTTTGGAGCTCTCCAAATGCATTGTATTAATTTTTTATTAGAGTTCTCTTGACTTGCTGTGCACAGAGTACAAAAAATGAAAAGATGTTTTAATAGTATAGCGACAGACGTCTGAATAATAATCAAATATTAATAATCTCCTTGTTTGCTTTTGAAATTGATAGAGGCTAGGGAAATTAAGCCTTCCAGGTGCTGTTCTAAAACAGAAAGGCTATAGGAAGAGAAAGTCCATATGAATATATTGGTAGAAACTATGCAAAATAATGCAAAAATGTAAACACTGTGTTCAGATTGATAATTTGGAGAAAAGTCAGCAAAACCTCTGTACATGATGTGGTGTTTCACAAAGCTATTAGACTTAGAAGTTAGGGGTCAATGGGCAAGGGCCACTCAGTGTTTCTAGTAAGTATACTGATGTTTTCAAGGTTTTTAAAAGCCCAAGTCCCTTGCCAAAGTATTTGAAAGAAACTGAGGTATCATGTAATAAAAGAGAAAGTTCTCTTCAGAGTTCTTGTCTTCACAATGAAGGATGCTACGAGCAGTGTCTGAATGTATCTCTACTGAGAGTGACACTACTCAATAAACTGGTCATAAACAATCTTGGATAGATAGAGACAAGTTTGGAAATGGTGAAAAATTATTCAGGATAGTCAGGTGTAAAGGCAACAGCTGAAAATTTCAAATATTGAGCAGCTATAATGGTATGAAGAAAGCCAGCATAGATTTGGATGACCAGGTTACAGAAGAAAATTTAGGGAATACAATGGAGTCTAGCCATCATTTTCTGTGATACAAGGTTTTAGGGGGAATCAAATAAAATCCTTTTAGGCAACAGATTTAAAATGAACAATGGGATGTACTTTTTCATATATTATGTTACAGAACTCAATATCATGGATTGTTTTTGACATGAAATATATTCTGTCAAGGAGAGGAGCTGATACATTTGCAGATAGTTTGGTAACATCAATAAATTCCATAAATTCCAGTTAAGGATCTCTTTAGCTGCAAAGCGCCAGTGCCTGGGGAGGACCACTCCATGGATATGTCTCATCTCTTGCATTCATTACCTCAGCATCCACCACTGGCCACTTTAGAGTCAGGTTACGGGAGGACATGGACCCAGATGGACTGTGACCTGACCTACCACAACTGAAAGAATGTTGTAATACTTTCTTCCTTGAAATTTTGAAAGAAACACGATTAAGTAAGTTTACTGAATTCCACTCTTTGACCTCTGTGTACACAAATTGCCAGTTAAAAAAAGACAAATTATTAATATTAGTGCTTTTAGTCATTGTTAATGAATGATCATTAACCAACCGTTATGGTGACCTATAGACTGCTCACCTGTTTCATTTGAGGGGAGAAGGAAATGGAGAAGGGTTTCAACGCAGATCCATGCACATTAGTATGTCAGGCTCATTCAACAGACTTGCATGTTTTACACTCAGCCTCTAAGACGTGAAATTTAACCCTATTTCAACTAACATTGTTGGGAAAATTCCATTTTTGTGGAAGTCTTTCTCCTGATAGCAAAATCTACGTAAAAATGTTCTCTCCATCTGTCTCACAAACAGTTGGATAAGAAAATAAGATATTTTTTAAACATTTTGCTTTATAAAGCTTGAGTCATGGCTCTTTCTTATTCAACTTTAGTAGAAATGAAAGCCTTAGTTAGTAGAAATCAACATTTAGTAAACCCCTACCATAACCTATTGTGCACAATAAACTCAAAAGGTGACAACAAACTAATAATTGAAAATATTTTATCATAAACATTGCTGAAAGATAGGTCATTCTGTGAAAAGCAGTTGAGATCACTGGTAGCTCAAAATGAAGAAGTGTACATTAGAGAAGTGTGTGATGACAATGTGCACAAAGGTGACAACTAAAGGAGACAGAATTAAGTATTTGATGTTCATAGGCCATCCAACTAAAATACTATTTAATTATATAAAAAAAATTACCTGACTTTCAGAAAACTTTCAGAAATTGTCTTTTTTGAAACAGATGCTTCACAGCTTTTCATGCAGAAGCTGGAAGTATTTTAAAGTGTTAATGCTTCTATGTGCTTTTTCTGCCAAGATGGATTATGATATTTATGAGACTGATTTTCTTTCTGCCTTTGCAAGTTATTGCTAATGACAGAATAAAACTGTGCATCAGAATCCCCTAATATTAATTTTCTTAAGCTTAAGGCCTAAACCTTCACTTCTTGTGGCTGCGCCACAAAGAGGAGATTCAGATTTCGTCAGCTCTCAGTATGCTCCAAGCAAACCTCTGCCAAAGCCAGTGCCAACTAGACCCCAGCAGTGCTATCAGTAACTCCCTGTACCCCTTTTCCTGTGGTGGGCCCGAATGTGTGTTCATTCTGGCTTCCTCCATTCCTCTTCACAGAGCTTGTGGAACAAGTCTAAGCAGGGCTGATCCCTTCTGGCATTAATTCTGAATAGGACACAAGGCCACAAACATCTGCTCCCACATTGCCTCCTGTCCAGCTGTTGGATGCCAAAGACTCTCCTGCAGAAGCTGGATTGCAGCTGCCGCTGGGGGTGTCTGCAATCAACATGTATTGTCATTTGGGACATTTTTCAGCTTAAAATGTGCCTCTGTAAAACATAAACTGGGCTGCTCATTATTGATGAATTACATTTGCTTAAGCTTTTAGGAGATAAAATGAGAGGAATCTGTAGTAAATATCTATCTCCATGTATACTTCATTTAGAAAAGCCAAGCAGTTGAAATGAATGGAGGCTCCGGCTTTTTGGTGATTAACTGCTTCTGCTGAGCTGACTGCTGGAAGCAGAGTGTGAGCTGGAAAGCCTGATAATTCCTTAACATGTGCAAAACAGGTTTCTAAGCTGCTTCGTGGGCAGCCCTCGGAGCAGCCTTGTGGCAAGAATGGAGCAAATGGAGAACACTGATTCTGAGAGAGCAAAATTATGCTCAAGCAGAGGAGGAGTTGTTTCACATTATCACTAGATGTCAGAAAGTTTATCTGTGGTCATTCAGCAACAGTCAAAAACACTGGCCTCCTCCAGTAGAAAATCACATTAGTAACAATAAGAAAGCTTTCCATATTTCGTTGTAACACACATAAAAATCCTAACATGTCTACAAGAACTTTGAAGCGAGACACAATGATATGGACAGCAAGGATAACAGTCTGAACAAGCTTTGAAGAGGTGAATTGTACAAAAAGTTCTTAAAAAATATTCTTGGGGAAAGCTGTTCCCAGCTTTTCTGTGAGAAAACTTAAAAGATGGAAAAATATAATTTATAATTGAATGTAAGACTGGAGGCTTATGTTACATTTTGACAAACAGTTTCACTCTGTTTCAGAGCACAAGAAGATGTAAAAAAATGTAGGAGCAAGTAGAAACGAGAGGAAAATACACTTACAATAATTTACAAATAATCCCTCAGATACAGAGTAAACAATGTAATGTTTTAAAGAAACAGAAAAGTCTTCTGGATAGCTGGTAGAAAAGTCCATCAATTCTTACAGACATCAAAATAAAAACAGTGAATTTGCTGTAGGAAGAGAACTAATCCTAAAAGAGAAGGTAATAGTTCTTGTGAGGAAAACGTGTAGATTTGAGAAAAATCCCACTGAACTCATGCTGGTATTGTGCTGACCAAAAGAACATGCAAGAATAACTAAAAAAATAATAATCCAAGGCAGAATCAGAAGAAAAAAGATTTTTTTCACTGTACATATTAAGGATATTGAGAGAATATTAAGGATAAACTTATAATCAGCCTGTGCTAATTTGTGAGGCTGAGCCTGAAAGCGTTTGGCAATGGAATCATTCAAACACAGAGGAGACCAGGACCTGTTCAGAGATGACTATTGCACTAGTTTAATTAATGAAATTCAGCTAAATAATTCATTAGTCAGCAAGGCAATGCATAACAACTGGATAGCATTAATCAACATTCATGATAAAGTTGGTTCAGATAACAGAGCACATTAAACATGCCAGCTATTTCAAATATTTGAAAGGTATGGAGGTTTCATAGACACACATGGAGCCTCTATTATTCAGAGGTCAATGGACTTTGAAAGCTATGTTGAAACAGCAAAGCAAACACTAATGCAAATTAAGATGATTAAGACCCTATCTGGGTTTACTTCACTACAAAGCCACACCTCTGTATTTGAGAGCCTCAATCACATGTGCAATATGGACTAGGAAGATTAGTTTGGCAAAAAGACAGATATTTGAGGGTATTCACATGAACTCAACCACTCTCATTATAGAACTGTGATTTGCGACAGCAAAAATGATAGGGGTAAGGAAATAAAAGTGTCTAGCAAACCTTTAAATCCTACCACCAAGCAGAGACAAAGAGGAAGCTTATTTGCAGAGAATGGAAACAAGAACCACCAAATTATATAGAATTTGTCTTCAAAGTCAGAGAAGCCACATTCACTCCAGATAAGAGGATATCCCAAGTAGGATGATCATCCTTCAGTTTTCTGATGAATACAACTTTTTTCTCACTTACAAATCTTTTCTTACACAATATAGAGAAATTCTATATTTTTCTAAGATTTGGAGGTATGCAGCAGCCCTTTTCCTGGGAAATCTGACAGTTGTGCAATGACGATGAGCATACATAGTCGTGAGGGGACACTTGACCTATGTTGGAAACCCTGGACTTTAATGACACGCTGTATGTTGTGGCTCCATGTGTAGAGTAGGCTTGATGTTTCTCCCAAAAGGGCAGCTGTGCATGTACAGTTTGATGGCACATCCCAAAACTTCCAGGTTCAATCTGCAGGTGAGACCCAGAAAACTTTTCCTGTGCACAGTGACTCAATATTGACAGTATGTAACCCCAATTCAAACTGGAGTAATTGCATACAGGTAAGAGCAGAGTTTAATTTAACTCTGTCCCTTGTTTCCAATAGTGACACCAAGTGAGTTCCTCAAGAAGATTATAGGGGCCTTCCCACAATATTTTTTGAGTATCAGCTGATCAGTTATTCTGTGACTTCCTAAACTCCATCATGTGGTTTTGCATTCAATGGCCCTTGGTGTCCTTTTCTTCCATTACTTTATCAAATACTTACTTTGAATTCAGGTACATTTTTTAGCATTGCCAGTCTCCTGTCACAAGTGCTACTGATTAATAATGTGATGAGTGAAGACATGGGCCCTTTTATTTGCCTAGAGGCCGCATCTTCTGGTTTAATGTGATAACTTCCAGATTTCGGACTGAAAGAAAGAGTTCTTTCCTAGTCACCCTGTTCAAATCACTCCTGACTTTATTCATCTGTAGTGTATGTTTTCATCATGCTTTTCATAATTAAAACCTTAATTATTTTATTGTTCTTTATCCTGCAACCACTCCATTCCTTTAATCATACTTGCTGCACTTATCTGTATCTTTTACAGGACTTCTGTATTGGTCTTCAGACGGACACATAGCTATAAACACTACTCAAGGTGTGGATGTGTCATGTATTTGTACAACAGTAAAAGGATATTTTATGTTCTTAATTCCTTTTGTATTATTGATTCCTTTTGTATTATTGATTCCTTTTGTAGTGATTTCTAGAATGTTTGCTTTCATTTTACATGCCTTTACATTGAGTCTTTGTTGCCTAGTCATTACATGGTGGGAGGTTCTTATGTGAGTCTGCAATCCACCATAGTCTATATCACTGACTAATTCAATGCCATCAGCAAACATTTTCATTCCTTTTTGATGCTCTTTTCTATCATTTCTGATCTGTGTGGCACAGTACAGACTTCAGCACAAAGCCGTGTGGGACTCCACATGTGATTTCTTTCTACTGTGAGAGGCAAATAATACTTTATGTCCTTTCTTCCTATCTTCTGAAAAATTTTTCATGCCTGATTAGCTTTCTCAAGAACCTCGAGGGAGACAACTTTTTGAGTGCCTTCTGGAAATTCAGACAGATGGTATCAAACAGATCTGTGCTGCCAACATGTTTTATTGACTCTGTCAGAGGTAGTGAACCACAGCTTCCCTTTACAAAAATCATGTTGACGCTTCTTCATTGTATCCTATTTATCCTGATGTCTATGAATCCTATTGTTAATCATAATTTCTTCTATTTGAACAAGTACAGGTTACTAGTTCAGGGTATTGATGGTGTGCCCCAGAGTCCTGCTTAAAAACTGGTATCAGGATTCTGAGCATTAAGTTTAGCAATGGCTTCTCTGGGCTGTATTATAGGAGATGTATTAAATGGATACACAATTAGGCAGCCTTTGAAGTACATGCAGGAGACAGCTCTAAGATGCTGTGTCCGTGCTATGGTATGGGCTGAGCAGTTCTGCTGGAGTCACTGCATTCGAGAAACCTCTTAATAAAAATCGTGCTGAGCCTATACTCTTCTATGTGGATCTCCATTTCTGCAAGCAATATAGAAGACAAACACTGATGTTTCAATTAGAATGAAAAAAAGCAAAACCAAAAAACATCTCGGGCAGCATTTAGATTTGCACTTAACCAGAGATCAGGATTTTCAGGAATGGTGAATTTTTCTGAGCATATTAAAAGACTGCTTATTTGATTATACCAGTTTTACAGTATATGACTGTTGACTTGACTGGATTTGTATAATGCGAGTAAAGGCTAAAATTAAAAGCAGATTTAAATCATGAGTACAGCTAACTTGGTGAGCACTCTGCTTTAGCAGTTGTGTGTGGACCTGAGAGTAGTTTCTCTGTTTTTGTATTTAGTATCCAAAGCATTCAGCCATCATATTGCCTACTTACTGACTGTGCCAGATAGACAATGGATAAAAAGCAAGTTCTTTATTATGTTACAGGCTCTCTGGTTCTTGCTTGTTCAGGAGAAAAATAATGTAATCCAAAGAGTTGCTAGTGGATTCTGGAGATATATCCAATAAGACAGCTTGTATGTATATACAGCAGATCTGATCTATTAAATGTTCGTCAATTATGTGTCTTGTTCTGGGAGACTTCCTGGCCACTTATTCAGCAGATATATCCTTCCAACACACTGACACCATGCTGATTGGTAAAAAATACCAGTGGTTCAGGCAGCATGTCTTTCACAGGGCACATGCTATCACTTCAAAAAACATTAGTGGAACATGTTTGCCTCTTACTATTTTTGTACATTGTCTGTGATTATTGCTGTCATAAATTAGAAGTATTTAGGTGTGTTCTCCATCATGCACACTTTTGATGTCCTTGATGCTGTCTATAATGGAAGGCACAACTTTATCTTTGTTACTCTGCCCACACGCTTACGCCATTGTTTCCTTGATACTAACAATTTACATCTAATGAAATTCTTTGACACAAGTGCTTTGAAAATGCTCAGCATACCTAATGGTGATTTTTATCTTGTTATTTAGTGTTTTACTAAATTTACTAATTACATCAATAGAGGAGGGAAAGCCACTCTCCATTTGTAAACACAAAGTCCCTGAAGAATACTGTCCGGGGACTTTGTGTTTACAACCATCCAGATGGCAGTGAGTGTGAATTTTGCATTTTGATTGAGATGTTTAATATTGATGCGAAAACAAAAAAAAAACCAAAGAAATCCATGTTTGCAGAAGATTGCCTTCTGACTATGCATCTGGCAATGTAGCAGGTACATCATTTATTACACATACAGAGAACATGTTGCTCTTTGAAAACATAGCCCAAAATAATGTTATCTGACTCTAATCAAGTAGAGTTTCTTCTGTGATGAATGGAAATCGAGGCTTGCCAGAAGTATAAATCTGTAGAACAGCCAGTAACAAAAAAGCAGTGAGCTGTTTCAAAGTTAAATAATTAACCAGCAAACACACATATAATCAATATTGCAACCAAGTTATGTTAATGCTGAGGTCTTAGCACTTTCAAGAGTGCATGCTCAAAAATTACAGTCAAAAACATGTGCAAAATAGCTTTATGACTCATTTATTTGGGCAATTACTGCATTTTTGTACATAAGAGCTAAAGAAAAGAAGGAAAAAAAGATAATTTTAAAAGAACTTGATGTTAATCTTCTTCAATAAGTGATGCTGAAATGTAACAGCTGCATTGTATTCTACCCTCATTCTTTGTGCAGATTTCCTTTTATCACAACTGAATAATTTTTGTCTTCCTCTTTCTATTTTAGTTCATAAATTTACAGATTTTACCATCCACTTCAGTTTGCTATGAAGCTAAGAAGCCCGAAGTCTGTGCAAATGGAACAGTTTTAACTACTGGACTTTGCATGCTAGTATTTTTGATTTTCTGGATTTGTTTACTTTGCAGGTAGAATTTCTCAGAATTCAGTCATGAGAACGGGACCATTCAATGGTATACTATTTACCACCTTCACTAATAACAAAAAATAAGAATATACTAATGAGCTTTTTGGTGGCAGAAGGCTCAAGTATGTCAAGAAGAAAGACAAACAATCTTTGGGGACATGAGGACTAGGAACAGGGTGGAAGTTGGAATGAACTCCATTGCACTAAAGAGCAGTTCCACTACAGAGTTTACATTTACACCTTCTCATCAGCTTCTAGTTGGTGTAAAAATCCTTTCTCTTCAGAGCTTGCACATGAATGAAAATATGCACCACCTCTGTTATATTGTGATCCTTCTTTCTAGTGGCAGTCACCAAAATTCTACCTCTGCCATCTAGGATGTCTTCTGTGAATCTCTAGGTCAGAACTGTGACTCCTGAATGAAGGCATTTATCTCACAGCCAAGTCTGTCTGAGCATTTCTCCTTCCACAACCTCCAACTTTCTCGGGAAGTTCTGTATCCAGAGGGAGAAAATACTGGGCACCTTATTTATTTATTTATCCATCCAACATTTTCAGTGGGCCTGAGGTGCCAAGACTGAGTCATATGGACTGTCTTCTGAAGAATGAGCCCTCCTTGAAGGCTGGATCAGTCGGCTTACTTTGTTTCTAGGTCTTATTCCAGTGTCACAAAGTCTGTGCAGTGTCAAAGCCTTGATTAGCTGTTAATGGAGTGTGCTATAAATGTTTTGGGTTGGAAGGGACCTTAAAGATCATCTAATTCCAAGCCCCCTGCCACGAGCAAGGATACCTTCCACTAGACCAGGATGCTCAGAGCTCCATCCAGCTCGGCCTTGAACACCTCCAGTTGTGGATCTACTTCTCTGGGCAGCCTGTTCCAGAGCCACACCAACCTAACAGCAAAGAACTTCCTCCTAATATCTCGTCTAAATTTACTCTCTTTTTGTTTGAATTCATTCCCCTGTCCTGTCACTTCATGCCTTTGTTTAAAGAATGTCTCCTTCTTTCTCGTAGGCTCCCTGCAGGTACTGGAAGGCTGCAATGAGGTCTCCCCTAAGCCTTCTCTTTTCCAGGCTGAACAATCTCAAACCTCTCAGCTGTTCCCTGTAAGAGACAAGCTCCATCCCTCTAATCATCTTGATGATCCTCTGGACTTGCTGTAACAGGTCCATGTCTTTCCCGTGCTGAAGACCCCAGAGCTGGATGCAGTAGTCCATGTGGGAATAATGACGGCTACCCACGAGGGCACCTTTGGCTATTCCTTGCTGCTGTTCTCAAGCAGCAAGCATAGCTCTGGGGATTGAAATCTGCTCTTCTTCTGCTTATCAGCAGTGAAATTTTGACCAAAAAGCTTCATCCTGTGTTTCCTTCTTTTCCCTCAGAATTGCATCTACTCATTGTGTCTTTAGCTTTCAATCTTGGCAAGAAGATCCAGAGCTAGCAAAGTTTTTCAATAATCTGGAATTTGGCACATATCTAATCTTCCCTATACAAGAAAGATCGATTCAGCTTAAGAAATTAATTTGATTCTTCAGCTATGAAAAGACTGTATTAGAAATTATTAGAAGTTTACAGCATAAGAGAAGAGCAAAAGCATAGCTTTTCTAATATAGTCAAGTAAAGATGATTGTGATGAAGAGATATTTTGCACTGGAAAAAATAACCTTGAAAAAATGAGGTTTGAAAATAAGAAAAATCTCCCCAAGTTATAGCACTGAGGTTTTGGAGCAGCCTTCTTGTGTGGCCAGTGAAGGCAAATAATGTGATTTATTTGGAGATGAATCTTGACAGTGTTATTAATTGGATTATATTCAGGTTTACATGAGGTGGCAGAAGCTTGGACTTGGTGACTTTTACTACTTTTTTCTAGTTCTATTCCTAAAGTTGGGAAGAGTTTCAGCAGTCAGAGGATTCGTAAGGAACTTCAGACTGCACAGGAACTCCAGGTGAATTCCACCCAGTGGTCTTGAAGGAAAAATAACGTTAGATAATGCTCTTACAGAAAAAAACCCCATCTTCTCCTCACTCAGTACAGGCTGCTTGAGAACTCATTATTCTCAGAGTGAGATGCCTCATCAGTTCTAGATTTCACAGTCCGCATTTATTTATTCTTGTGGTGATGTTGTCTTTTAGCTTAAGTAGAAATTCTTTCTCCTTGATTTTTTAAATCCCTTGATATTCTTATAGATCAGTCACACTTGTTTTCAGCCTTCATTTCTGAGTCCTTACTAGTCTCTGGAGAGAGAGATTTTCCATTGTCCTTTTCACCTTAGTAGCCCCTCTGGATGTGGCTGCAATCTCATTATGGACATATTGATAGAGCAACACTAACACTCCTTTTATTTGAATTTTTCTATCAGGTCTTGAAAAATTAAAGTTAAAAAATGAGTATACAGAGAGAGCTGGCTTTCCTAGCCTATTCAATCTGTTTATTTTTAGCTGAATATTATTGAATATGGAAGCAGTCCAGTTTACATCCTGGTTTGATTTCCTGTTTACATGAGCCAGTCTGGTGTCACCATCGTATTTCTGGACCACTCTGGAAGCTTGTGTACAGCCTTCCTTCCACCTCTGAGGAGAGTTGCCCTACACAATAGAACTGTGATAATGAAATATGAATATTGTTGGACACAGTATATGCTGGGCTTGTGTCACTTTGTCAAATGTGCACAGCAAATCTCTTACAGAAACATGAGTAAGAAAACTCACCTTAGAGAGTAAAGTCAGCACTGTACCCAAATTCATTTGAAGTTAATATAAAAATAGATCTGGTCAAATATAGGATGGCTTCCTACAGTACAAATTTCATGGGCTTGAGGGGAAGGGCTCTCTCTAGTTCTCTGAGGCTTTTTTCCTTTTTTTTTTTTTTTCTCCTTCCCATCTGGTTTTGTCTCCTAAACTATAAAGGTCATTATTTCCCTTAAGAGACTATTAAAATATTTTTTTAAAATCCACAAAATAGTTGAAAATCTGAACTGGCCATTATGATTACTAATGGTCATAACAGCAGTCATTTTGCAGGAGGTACTCTTAGGGAGCTCAGTTTCACCAGCATATCTAATGCATTAGTAGCAGCAGTCTCTGTCCTTGTTATTATTAACAGAATTTTCAGAGTAAGATGGAATAGTATGTATGCCCAGAGGATGCTCATGCCAGGCAAAAGAGCAGAGTTTGATTATTTTAGCTCAGATTTTGTCTAGTAATTTTTAGTTATGCATTTTAGAGAATTGGAAATACTTTGTGTTGATAAATATAAAACTAAACACAAATATTAGTCTGAGGTTTGTTTAAGGATGATACAAATATTGCTACACTGATAAATAAGAACCTTGAAATAGAATTGGTAACAAATAGATTAATTCTTTTGTTCTTGAGGCTTATTCACAGTAACTGAACAAGATAATTGAAGCCCTTTCAGTTTTTGCGCATCTTTTGGATTCATTGATACAAGATTTTGTACTAAGATTTTTTATTTTTTTCCTTCAGGGATACTGCAAACTTAATTTTTATTCAACTACCTATTTCAAAAATCCCACTTTGAATGAGTGCCTCCCATTAGAATATCTAGATTCTTCTCTTGTGCCCTTTAAACACATGAATGGGTTTTTTTAATGATGCTTTTTCTGATATTTGCAGGCAAAGATTTGAGAGCACAAATAACTAACATGCCCTGTGCACATGCTTACCTTCTGCTGCTGGTATTTCCATTTCAGATGTGCTGTGGCTGTGCCTGGGGAATACCCTCAACGAGAGCTTTGTCACAAGGAGGCAAATGAGGATCTCCCAGAGCAGCCCACCAGTGCTGCAGCTGGCTGGCTGCAGCCCAGACCCATGTCACATTGTGTCAGATGCACAGCGTAGTCTCAAGATAGAAATATCCCTGCTTCAGAAAATGCATGCCCAGTTTTAATAAGGTCAACAGATACAGATGGAAAATGGCTCCTGATTTTCCTCATCCAATAGCATGAAGCTATTATACATCCGGCTGCATTGATGGTGACATGTATAAATAACAGCCATTAGGCCTCTCCACAATTTACAATGAACTTGCAGAAAATATTAATTGTATTCTGATACACTCTTTTGGTTTTTACATTCACAAAAATCAAACAAAGTACCTCAACAATCTTTAATTAAATGAAATCCAAAAATAAAAAAATAAACAGAAAAATTTTAAGTCCGGACAGTGTTTCACAGCTGTTTTCCTTTTAGAACCGTTCATGGTAGAGGATTATGCTGACAGTCCTAAGGAGCACACTAATTTTTGTTTCAGTTGCATGTTAGCAATACCTAAAAGCCACTTTAAACATCAATACTGCTAGAGCAGGTACAGCAGCAAGAACAAAGTTTCTTCTGTGTATGGAAACTGGTTTTGTATGAGGGGTGTGTGTGTTAAAGAGGAATCCAAATTATGCACAGGTCATGACACTCGGTAATTCTGGTCTAAAATATTTATTAGTTGCACAAGAAATGTCGTATTTAAAGGGGTTTAGCAATATCATGCAATGAATCCCAGAAGAAGGTAAGTAAATAAATAAAAACTAAGCAAGTCAGGTAAAATTAAATTGTAGTAGGAGTATTTTCAGTAGTAATTACAAGAGTCTGTCACTGCCTAACTGAGAGTAATAGAGGCAAATGTCAAGAAATCCAGCAGTCACATGGGACTTAATGAATATGAATGGAACATATTATACAGACACTGATCAGGTCTTTATGACTCATTTAAAATGAGATTAGTTTCAGGTTTAAATCAGAAATTCAATTTATTTGATGCCTACAAAGGATACTATGTATCTTCCTCTGATCTATTGTCCACAATGCCTTTTATTTTCAAAATCAGTATTTTAAGACTCCATGAGGATTGCTGTCTGTTAGTTTGCTATTTATAATCTAAGAGGTCAAATTGTAACTGAGGATCAGCCAGAAAAGATGATATATTATTTTTATCCTCTTCAGAAACAGAAGGGGCTAAATACCAAGATGTTTTGAGGATGAGGATAAGAATACACAAAATGTATGTGATGCTGATACTCCTGAAAGTTTCATTTAAATATTTTCAACCAGCACGAAACATTTTGACATTTGTGGAAAGACATTGCATTTAAGTTTGTCAGATCAAAGACAAATGTTTCAGATGGACTTAGTTTTTATGTGTACCCTTGAGCTGTTCAACAGCTTCCTGGCTTTCATACTCTATGCTCCAGTTCTTTCATGTGCTGAGACTCTAGCCCAAGTTGTGCTGTCTTCACTGGTAAAGACATTTCTGCATCTGTAAGTACAACAGTGCATTGTTTTTTTAAGAAAGCAGCAAAACATTGGCAAAATTGTTTCCTGTGGAAAATGTAACTTTTACAAAAACAGCATTTTCCATTGAAATACCACATTTTTAGAGAACTTCCAACCAACTGCAATTAGAATATATTTCAGGAGCGCTATTTTGAAATCTGTGGATGCTAACACCTAATTTTTATCCTAAATGATCTTGATTACAAAAACTTTTCAGATTCTCAGTAAAGATAAAATTAATTGAGGTTTCATGTATAGTTTATATTGATCATAATTTAATTATAATTGCAGTATGAAATTATTATTTACCATAACCTGTTATGGTGCATTATGGTTATTTTGCATTACACCAAGAAGGTAGTGAAAATCTATGAATCTGCAGGGGAGAAGAAACTGGTGACAAAGTGAGTTTTCATTGCAATGTAGTCGTACCAAATTACAATGAACACACAAAGTCATGTTTTGCTGGACAAGGAAGGAATTCAAAACATAGATGATGCCCTTACTCAGAGCTGTAGGGTTCTTTCATCCTTCCCTCCCACCCCAGTTCTTTGATTTCTCTCTGAAACACATTTCTGGGTAGATATGTGCTGGGTTTTGAGCACAGATCCAAGCCACAGAGCCACTGAAGTCAAATAGCTTTGAGGCGAGCCTGTGCTCCATCTCAATCTCGAGAGAAACCTCTGAAGGTTGATAAACTCAGACGTTTGATGCTCAGGCCCATTGACTGGGCAGAAACATGCTGGGAAACACATTTATCAGTTTACACATGTTTACCTTGTGGGAACATGAGAAACCACCTTTGAACAGAAGAAAAACTGTCTGTCCTCCTTCCCTGCAGCAGCTGGAGTACAGCATGGAAAGGGTACTGAGAGTACAGCAGAGAAGCTGCAGGTGATCTACTTGCTTTTTATTTCAAGGACCATATTGGTATGGATTGTTAAGACACAATTTTCTTCTGCAGATTTGACTTGCAACTTCCTGTTCTATCTATAGGGTGAATAATTCACCCTATGTTTCTCTTTTTCCACCCCTCTCCCACGGCTACACAAACATGCACTCATGCACGCATGCTAGATTGGTCAGATGTCTGGGTTTAGCCCAGTCAGGGTGAGCCTCAGATCAAAAGTCTTGGTTAAAATGCTGGTTTTGCTGCTGAAGTTTTAGGTGTCCGTGTTCATAGCACAGAGATGAGACAGCCTCATGCAGCGTTTGCAGGACTGCAGGACATGATACTCTTACTATTGGGTTTTTGCTCAGGACTGTCAGGTCTCACAGATAAACATGCATGTGCAAACAATGCCAGGCACAGTTCTCCACCCCGGTATTTCTAATTTCTTTGTTTCATACCTGCCTTTGTTTTGGCTAGTGACAGACACCTACTTTGGGGGCTGTTTTGTCTTCTGAGACTGTGTAACCTTTTTATGAGTTAGGCCAAATGAAAGTCCACTGTTACACTTGCTGGTCTGCAACAGTTTATTACAGCACAGCAACAGATTATGAGCAAAGCCAGATTGACAACTGGGCCCTTCCCCTGTCAGGCAATAAGGACCTCAGATTCAAATGCGATAAATCATGATCTTTCCTCTTCTGTAACTCAGTTGTGTGAATAAATGAAGAATACCATACAATATTCAAGACTTCATTAATTGGTTGCTTAGACCCAAGTATCACTTTTCTGAAGTTACCTGCCATCTGGCACTGGGAGCAGGTTTGCCAGGACAACTACTGAGCAAACAGCAACCTTCGTGAAGCAGATGGAAAACAAGCAAGGTGGCATGGAAAGACTATCTGATGATCTGAGCCCCAGCTGTCCTTCGTGATCTCTGAGCCCTCCCACCCCTCTCTCTTTCTCCTTCCTGCATTTCTCTTTAATGCTGCTTTTCAGTATTGTAGAAAAAGAGGCTTGGAGAAAGAAAAGGGACAAGGATTAAAGCAAGAAAAGCAGTCATCTTTGCAGCTCTTCAGGGCCAAATCATGAGCTTATTATGGAGGCTGGTGTGAAGGACACGGAGAGGACGCTGAGCTTTGACAGCTTATGTGCTTGTGTGGAGTTCTCAGGCTTCACCTAAACCTCAGCACAGAACTTACACCCTTTCCCAGATCCTTGATGTGTCTTCACGTCTGCTGTACATTAGGCTCCACGAACATCAGCTTTTAAAAAGAGCAGCCCTTTTATTAGACGCTGAAGTCTGCAACAAAACATGAGAACTTGCAAAGCTTCTCAATTTTCCAACCTGCCCCTGTGTCAGAGATGACTGTGTCTGTAGCATATGCAGGAGAAAGAAACGTGTGTCCATGCATCAGCAGCTGCATTTCAGTAGCTCAAAACTTGCCTCCACCAGGAAGATGGTGAGTTGATGGGCACTAAACTGGGCCAAGGTTGGTAGTGTGCCATTGTGCTAATTCTGGTGTGGAAGTTGTAATCTTTGGCAGTCATCTAAATCGATGATATCTTAAACCAACACAGGAGGACCAAGTTTTCTGTAGGTTTCTTTTGGTAACAAAGCCAATTCAATTGAATGATCTGAGAAGAAAACCCATCAAATTTCTGTGGGCTTACATTGCAGCTGACTTGGTTCCCAGAGCCAGTTCAATGCACTGTCCAGCATGGGGCTTTGTTGGTGTGACTGCAACAGCAACACGCTCCAGTGGGTGGGAATAGGCAATTTGGGAGGAGAGCCTTTACCTGGTTATACTCCTCAGCATGGACCTTTATCATTTGTCTGTGTGACAAAGTTTTATTGGATCAACTGCATCCCTCGAGGCTGTGCAGTTCTTCACTAACAAAATTATACCATAAAAGACTTTACTCAGTATATTTATTAAACTACAAGTCTATACATACACACACCTCTAAAACTGCTTTGCTTTGCTGAAGTTGTAAATGTCATCAGGACACCAAAAATGAAGATGTCTAACTTTTCCACATAAAATAAAGAATGAAATAGCACATTGTCAAATCATCCATCACCACATAAAGGAGAAATTTTAAACCACGTTCTGACACTCGGGCCCAAGGAGCCTGAGCCCCTGCTGCAGTGCTGGGGGGTGCAGGACACTTTCCCTATTCCCTGCACCAGGCTGACACCAGCACCAGCCAGGAGTCCATGGACACTGGCCAGTGGCTCTTCTGTGATTCAGTTTTGCCTCTGGAATTTTATTTAGTGTGTATATACACACACACACATCTACTCTTACATATATTTAATAAATAGTATACACTTATATGCACTTAACATATATATATATATATTAATATATTTATGTTTACACATTCATTTTACATTTTTACGTTATTTATTTTACACATTTATATAGATATCCTGTTTTTATAGATAATATATATTATTTTGTAGATAAATAAGTATATAAATAACCCATAAATGTATAAATGAGTACATATAAGTGTATATTTACACCTAAAGGCCAGCCGCACACGCAGGGAGCGGTCCCCAGCCAGGTGTCCGTCCCCGTCCCCTG
>VXBA01003293.1:2664021-2689610 GCA_013399895.1 Serilophus lunatus
CGGGCCGGGGGGGGTGTCGGGCCGAGCGAGCATCGCTTCCCCGGGGGGAGCGGCTATTGTGCGCCCCGGGACTCGGCCGGCTCCCTGTGCCCCCGCCGCTGCGGGGGGAGGGAGAGTGTCCGCCGGGATTCTCCCGTCCCTCCTTCCTGCCCCCCTCCCCCGGGAGGGAGGTTTGTCACCGCGGCCCCGGCCCTGCCCCGCGCCCGCAGAGGTCGGGGGGGGTCGGCTCTTGCAGGATGAACCGGGAGGCTCCGCTGCCCCCCGCCCCGCTCCCCGCCGAGCACATAAAGGGGACGGAGGCGGCTCGGGCCGGGGGGGCTGCGAGCGCTCCCTCGCCCTTGCAGCCCCTGTTCCGCAGGGCTGCCGTGCCCCATGCCAGCTGGGCATAGCCGCGCACTCCTTCCCTCCTTCCCCCTTTATCTGCCATTCTCGCTGCCTGCTTGAGATTTCTGTCCTTTGCGAGGAGATGTGTTAAATGTATTCATAGTCCTTGGAGGAATATTCATCTTCCCTTCCCTAACATCTCCCTTCGCTCCCATCCCCCATCGCAGCCCTGCCTGTATCCCTCGTCCTTTCTTCCTTCCAGATCAGTTCACCCTCAGCCTTTGGTTAACGCGTGTGTGCTCGGGGGAAAATTCTGCTGGAGAATTACTGCTTTTCCCCGTTTGTTTTAACTATTTAATCGGGCTGTTAAAATATCTCGGGAGATTTCTCTTTTAAATAGATGGTCTGAGCTGCGAACAATAATTTTGATCGGGCAGATGTCGCTGGCACTTTTCAATATCCTTTAAATACTGAACATCAAAATGCAGTTCGACCCACAGAAGAGCTGAAGGAGAGCGGGGTAGTTCCCTCTGTATACGTGTGTCTTTGTAGCTCTTTGGGATTAAAACCACATCGGTAGCCCTTTAAGCTGTCAGGCTGTGCTAGTGGTCTGGGAACAAAAAAACCCCCAAAAAACCAAAACCAAACAAACAAAAAAACCAAAACCAAGAATGTAAATGTCGCATCAGGGATTGTCTGAAATGTGGGGAGGAGGCCGAGGATGTTGCGCAAGGCGGAGGGGCGGTGGGAGCGCTGGCAGGTCCAGGGGTGGAAGAGGAAATGGAGCGGACTTTGGGAAGTAACGAGTTCATCCAGGGTGGGGAGGGAGCCCGTGGGAAATCGGCCACGCTCTTTGGGCAGGATTTTGCAAATACTGAAAGTATGCTGCTGAAACATCTGAGCGTGTGGGAAAGGAAGAGACAAATATGTGCAGTGAAGGACGGCGTTGGAGCGGTAGGACCCTGCTGGATCTTCACATGGGGCTGTAAAGGTTGCACACTTTGGCAGAGATGGTTCATTAAATAATAGTTTGAGTAATATAATTGCTATTTAACACAAATTGACATCTTGCCTTGTACTGTTCATGTGAATTACATGGACCTTACAGAAAGGGGGGGCCTGGACCTGTGCAAAATACGGGATGCTTTTAGTAATCTTTGTTTAGTGCTTTGTACTAGATCTCCTCACCCACTTCTGCCATTTCATATGTGATCAATATACTAACGTTTTAGCTTTGTTAGAGTCAAGCGGTATACAATACTATTTTTTTGTCATCCTTTCTTTGAAGTAGTGGCACCTCTGCCTGGAAAAATAGCTTTGGTTTCAATTTCTCTGTTTGACAGCATGTTGTTTCTGTAGCTTTCAGCTATAGGCTGTGAGTTTTCCCATTGCTTTTCTGGAGCAGTAAGGAAAGAGAATGTTGCTAAAAACAGGAAAATAGGAACTGTTTGACAAGGCATTTCAGGAGAAAGATCTGTTATCTAAAACTGTTAAAGGTTTTAGAGAGAATTGTGTTCAAAACTTCTTTTGTTCTCTTAACACTTTGTATTTCAAACTTTCTTATTTGATTTTTGTATGGTAAATTAAAGGAAAACCAGGAAACTAAGATGCTGATCTTCAGCTTTAGTATTCACCTTTATACAGTAAAGGTGGTAGAGATTAGTGTGGTGTCAAAAATCATGATTACTGATTTTTTTTTTTTTCACTATAAACATAGTGGAATATTCTGGGGGATTTTTGGAGTATGTGTTTTGAGGTGTGTTTGGTTGTCTGAACAGAGCCATGATTAGGTGCTCTTTAAAATGACTGAAGAGGGAGAAGAAAAGAGAGATGAATGCGATGTAAGTTTCAATATTCTGTTTTCTTTAAAGAATTAGTAGAGGTTTTTGTGGGATGGGAAGGGGGGAAATTGTATTTTCCCATTTAAGGGCAGGATGTACCATCACTGCTAAGTCTGTGAAATGGGAATTGCTGTTACTCATCACTTCATTTCCCAGACAAAATGGAATCTAAAATACAAATGGAGTAGTGGGTGAATGCAAATGAAAAGGCTTCATTATTTTTATGTCTTTATTGCCTTTGACTATGTTGAGTAATGAGCTTAGAGAGTTGTATCTGGGCTTGAGTGAATGAACTGAAAGTACTTGAGAGGAGCCAGGGAGTGCTGGAGGAGAGGGCAGAGAAGCCAGAGGTGTGTGCAGGTAGGCTGATAAGCCTGGCTGATTGCTGCTGAAAGTCCAGAGTGTAGGTGACTAGGACTGGGATTTAATAAAGCCACTGACATACCTGGAAACAACTTCTGGTGGGAAGATGGGAAGTTCATTACTGCTCACTGCTCCCCCTCCAGTTACAATGTAAATTCTATAATCTGGGCACCGACAGAAAGTTTGTTACTAGAAATCAAATGTGTTTCATTAGTTTGCAGTAGGAAACGAGCAGGATTTACTAGTGTATCACTTCAGCTCTTTGGGTGTGCACAAGTAGGATTAAATGAGGTGGATAGTTTGAAAACAAGACAGATGTGTCTTTATGCTTTGCCAGTAATTGTGTATGTGGATACAGGGGCAAGTGGGCTTTTTCCTCAAATACTGTAGGGTAGGATTTTGCTGCTGTGGTTGCAGTACATCCAGGTACTTTTTCCTTGGCTTCTGCTGACGTTGCTCTGTGGGCAGAAGGAAATAGGTATTGATTGCTTCCTCTTGGTGTTTCGTGCTGAAGGAGTACAACCAGCATGGCCCAAGTTATGATTTTCTGTGATGAGTATGTATCACAGTATCAGCAAGGTTGGAAGAGACCTTAAAGATCATCAGGTCCAACCCATCATCTAACAGCCCATCATCTAAATCATGGCACCAAACACCTCATGCAGCCTCCTCTTGAACACCTTCAGAGGCAGTGACTCCACCACCTCCCTGGGCAGCCCATTTTGATGTAGAGGCAGAGAAAACAGCTTTTCTAGATTCTAAAGTTAAGGAAGACCTCAACAGATATTATTTGCTGATTTTTTTTTTTAATTTTCATTTATCCACATTAACACATTTTTGTTTTCTTATTCAATAGGGGGACAAATGCATTATGATACTCTCGTTTCTATTGTTTGATGTAGATTGCCATTGTTACAGGAGAACTGAAATATGAAAGGTGTAAAGCTTTACCTTCAAAAATCAGACATTACATTTCAATTATTTTGTGGTATATGACAGTCTTGTTTCATCTTCTGGGTCGTGTATCTGGCTAATCTGTTGCCATGGATCACAGTGAATGTCTGAAAGTGTTTGGATTTTGTGATGGGTAATATGTAGGGGGATCCTCAGCTGCTGTTTGCAACTAGTGATGTCAAAATGATCCTGTCTTAGATCATGAGTCTAAAGGAGTTTTTTTTCACAACTTTGCAAAGAGTTACTAACTACCTACCTCTGGTCACAGATTTCTTTATACCTTTCATTCAAGACGACATGGGTAACTAACTCAGCTGATTGTTGTATATCTCTGTCCTGTTCAGTCTGTCTGAGCTGAAATTCTTAGGTTTGTAAAGACCTCAGTGTGATGTTTTCTGAAGTAAGAAAGGGGAGCTTGAATGGGTCATTGATTAGAAACAGGTAAAAACCCCTATTTCCATGCTTTTTATGTATTGATGGCTTTATTTTTAAGATTTTTATTTCTAAGTATTTCTACCTCATTGTTTTGTGAAAATGGGAGATGGAATGTGCTTGACTTGGATCTGATCATAAGCAGGACTACAGCAGATGTTATAAAACTTGCTTTCTGCATTTTGTTCTGTTTTTTCTTGTTTTCTTCAGGAAAAGGCATGATTTCTGAAATGCCTAAAGGCCATTAAAAATGAATTAACAATCTACACCATTCTAACTCACTGAGATACCCAGTTAAAGTCCATGTACTAATGCCAATCGTGACAGATTTTGTGCTGATTCTGCAACAGCATTAAAGATACCAGAAATACTGTGTTCAACCATTGCACCCAGAAATGCTCCTCTTAAAAGCTTGTCTGTGTATTAATGTGCATTTGCATAAGCCTTTCTGATTGAAATGCGATTAGTGCACCTCTGTGTATCTGCAGAGATATCTTTCAAATTTATAAGGCAAGCATGAAATCTGGAAACTTAATAAAAAAGATAAGAGTTTTATTTCTCTGCTTTTTTTTTTTTTAAAGAGCCCTCTGTATAGACATTTTTTGAAGTGATGTTTTCTAGTATTTATTTAATGACTTTCCTGCTTTTAGCACATAGTTAAAAACACTAATGCTTTGCCACAGACGTTACAAAATATATACTGTCTTTTCAAGATAAATACTTTGTATCTGTTAAGTTTAAACAAGGAAAATGCTTTGGTAGAATCAACAAGATGGCAAAGCGTTTCTTGAAAATTCAAACCCAAGATTTAATTGGTGTAAGCAAGGGTCTGCATGGAATCCTTGTAAATTGGGTGCTTTTGAACAAACATTAACAGTTTGGAGCATTTATTTTCCCTTAATTGCCATAGAAACATTAATGGCCTTGGAGAAAATGTCCTGTAAGTGTGACATACAGCTCGTCAGTGATAGGAAGCTCTGCTCATAGTGATGTGCTAATAGGTCATAGACAACTGTCACTCCAGATATGCCTTGTGCCTTTTTATCACTTCAGGGTTAAAAAATGAATCTGTTACTTTTCACCTTTCATATTATGCTTAACTTTGAGTGTTAGTGTACTTTTAAAGTTCTCTTTCCGTTAACTGTACTTCAGCAAGATGCTGTTCATTTGTATGTGGGGGGCACACCCCAGCACATTACTTCATTGTGTGTGGTGATAGTCATCCAGGCCATTCATAAAACTTCTTTTACATGGTCTAAATCTGTTTGGAGCAATGTGACTGAAGAGTCATTTCAGTAAATCCAAACTTCAGAGGCTTCTGGAATTTTATAAAATACTGCTCATTAAATATTATACAAAAATACTACTTTAAATGAACAACCATTCAGTTTAAATATTCAGCTTTTTCCCCCCTTCTGAGGAAGTGAATGCTATTTCTGTCGTTTCAAAGATGCCACTCTGAATTTTCATAAGGCAGTTGAATGCAGCCACAAAGCTGCTGTAGCGACCCTGGGGTACGGAACTTGCAAACTCTGCCTAAAATTGCAGTTCTTTTGGGCGCATGAAATTAAACCAAGCCAGTTAGGCAATGCTCTGGGTTGTGTCAAATAGCTTGTGTGGTAATAAGTTCTGTTTGCTCAGTTTCCAAAGCCAGCAGTGTGTAATCCTCCTGTTCTTATGGAGTAAAGGGTTGTGCATGGGTTTTGCAGAATGTTATGGAACTGCTCAGGAGGAGCAAATGGTCGTCTTGACCTTGCACCTCATGGCATTCAATATGCACTTCAGGTAATTTAAACAGCATGTCAAACACATACTTTGGTTTTATTCTTAGCACTGCAGTGCCTTTTGCTGGAATTAGCTACACATATCAATATTGATGTGTATCAATAGATACCTATCATATCAATAGATATCCATGTATGAATATGTCTCATGTGACCAGAGTTCATTAACCCTATGCGCTGATTTATAGATCTGTAGGTCCATGGACATGCTTATGTATTTGTGTATATATGGTTCTCTGTTTCTGTATATATGTGACTGATGTTGTAGAAGGAATTGCTTGTTTTGGAGTGTACATACTTTACTTTAAAACTGCAATAGGTTCAGGGCATTTCTTCTAGATGCTATTATGTAGCTCAGTAGAAGTTATCAGCAAGCAAGGGAAGGTTAAGCAGATATTCAGATTATCTAATGTGTATACATTTGTTAATCTCAAGCACAACGAGAGTCTGAGGCTTTTGTATTAATCTTAAAGCCATTTGTAATAAACAGAAATTCTGCTTGATTTTCTTCACTGTTAGTGTTTGAGATGTGTGGATTTTTCATTGTGTACTGCTACAGTTTTGCTGTTGTATGCTTACTGCATATGATGTTTGTCATAGGGAAAATAGTAATGCACTTGTTAGTGTTGGAAAAAGGTGGAACTCCAGGAGTACTTTGATTATGTGTTTGTAGAACTGAAATCAGAAGGTAAATGATGGGTTTCTTTCTTGATCTTATAAAACAGCCTTCATTTAGGGAGAGACATCAGTGTTAAAGGTCAGATACGGAACTGAGTAAAGCACAAGTTAATTGGGAAGAGCCAGAGCTGTTTGTGCCATTGGGAGGTGTGGTGTTTGCACCTCCTGTTTTCCTCAGGCTGTTGTACTCCACAGTTGCTACAGTTGTGCCAGCACGGGCTGAGATAACTCAGCTGTGTGTATGCCCTCAGTGAAGCATGGACATGCATTTCTGTTTCTGTGAACTAGCACGTGAATGTTGCAGGGAGATAAAGCCCTTTGTTTTCCCGCTTCATCTGACAAAAAAACTTGCTAATGTAAACTTAACTCCTGAATTGTTTGTTTGAATTTGAGCAGTCAGAGTGTTTTTATGAAAGGAGAGCATTCTGGTAAGTGTGTGGAGTTTTTGATCCAGAACCTGGAGCCTCAGAGGGTAGCTGTGCTGTTGGAGTTCAGCCTGGAGTCCCTCTGCATCTCTGGGAAACCAAACTGTGTCCAGACCCAACACTGCTGAGACAATACCTGTGCAAGGCCAATAGCTTTACTAGGGAAGCTGAGACTGCAGCCAGGTAAGGAAAGGGTTCCAAGAGCAGAAGAGCACAGTCAATCAAGTCTGTCAGGCTTTAGGATTTGTCATTCTGGATTGGAAGCTGTTGCTTTAAAGTATCTCTGAATATCTGATGTCAGGATGTTTTAGTCACTCTGAGGTTAGTATAGGAAAGTTACTGCTTGTGTCCCTGAGGGCCTTGTGTTAGCTGCCCTTTTGTCATCAGCTTTAGAATGAAGAAATTCTTCCACAGCCGAAAAGCTCAAGTAGAGAAATATGTTTCCCAAAAGGTACCAGATAAATAGAGGTATAAATGGATGACCTAGTTCAGTTGACCTAATTTTCCCTCCTCTCTGTCCTCTTGCAAGCCGATACTTTTAATTTCTTTAAAAGGTAATTTTGTTGATGTTAATTTATGGAAAGACGTAAAGACAGTATCACCCTAATGGAAGGGTCTTGTGCAAGAAAAGCTTAGAATAATTGAATTTTCTGCAGTAAAAAGTAGGAAGGTGTTGTAGGAATTTACTTCAGTAGGGGAAAATATCTGGCTGATTCAAGGGCACTGAAGCTGTGAATGATGTCGCCTCATGGGCTACACATGTCATTAGGAGCAAAAGCAAACAAAGAAGCATGTTTCATTCATTCAGATTTCTAGAAGGGAGTATCAATAATTTTGAAGGAAATTCTAGCATGTTTCTGGCAGTTAATTTTTTACATTAGTTTTATGTCTGAGCTCCCTTGGTCCTGCAAAAAGAATTGAATTGCCCGGTGTTAGGAATGTGCCAAGTGCCACTACATTAGCAGACTGAAAGTTTTGAGTGCTGTATGGCTCAGTTGGCTTGTTCAATTTTTAATTTGCTATGATTTAGAGAAATCCTGACACAGTTGTTAAGTGTTCATAAGGGTATCCATATGATTTAGGTTTCTTTCTTTTTGGCAGAAGGGATATACTCTTCATTTTTCACATGTTGGAGAGCAGGCCTTGATTCCTAAATGTTACTGAAATTTATTCATTTCAATTGTATGATCTTGAGTATGACTTTTGGTGCATAAAGTCATGGGTTGGAAAGCATCAGTCTTTAAGGGGAAATTAACTTAGTTGAAACCATGTTGCTTTAAAGAATGCAGATATTACTTCAATCTATTAAATATTTATGACACTAAACTTGTAATTTTCAAATATACTTTTTTATATTGGTTTCCTTCTTACCTACTCTTGTAAGGGGTAGCTGGGTTTGTTTTTCTAAGGTGGCAGTATAGTGGTGTCCTCTTGAAAAGTTTTGTCTTGCTGCTTTTGTCTGTCCTGCTGTCTTGTCATTCTTGCTGCCTCATGTGGGTAACATCTGCTTCTTATTTTTCTTCTGAAAACACACAGATGTTTTGTACTCTTTGTGATCATGGGAAGAACAGTTTCTGTGTGGATCAGTGAGACTGACAAAGGTTTTTTTCTTTGGTTCTGAGGAGGTAGATGACCATCCTTCAGCTGTGCAACTGGGCTATAGTGGGAACAACTGGGCCAAGACTTGTTCTTCTGGATAGCTAATAAAGAACAAAGGGAGGCTGGGAAGAAGGTGGTGCATGAGTGGTGTTTTATGCTCCTGCTTTCATTGAGGTTGGGTAGTGAGCACCCCTGCTATTGTTGCTGTCATTGCTATCTTTCGTAGGATGACTATAATGGATGAGAAACCCATTTCTTGTCCTGAGCTACACTAGTTCTTGGTTCTAATTCATGCAGGTTTTGCCTGAACTTACAGGCAACTACAGTAGTTCCAGCTTCTTGTCATATTTGAGAGTTTCAGGGAGCAGCTGTTCAAGAATTTTCATGTTGTTTTCCATTGTCAATTATATTTTTAAAATACATCTTGCCTTTTATATTAGTGTGGCATTATTTTTATTCCTCTGATAGTTCTTGGAGGATGCAGCTATCTTTAAAAAACTGAGTTCCAAATTGAAAGGATGTTTCGTGGGTTTCCTGTCAAAGTGTTCAGGGGACTTGCCAATGTAGATTATGCATCATGTTTAAATGACTGATTGCTGTGGGAACTGCATTGCTCTTGAGAAGCATGAATGGTGTTCCACTCTGTCCTGAATGTTTCACTTCTTATTTGACTGTGTTTGACTCTATAATGCATAACCCTGTGATGGAACAGTGCCTTTTTATTCCTCAAGGCACTCAGTGTTCTGGTAGCATGTATGGTACTTGGGTGTAGCTTCCTATTTAGGCAAATTTTCTTGTTGGATTAGTTGCCCAGTATTTGTGGGGTCTCACTGCACAAAACTGGGAGGTCAATTATTACAGAAAGCAGAACAAAGAAAAACAAGAGATAGAAATATTGCACTGCACTTTGACTGCAGGTGGGCTGGGTTTGTAAGTTGATGACTGGCTGCTCTGTGAGTGAAATTAATCATGGAAATGTCTCAGAGGTAAATGTATCATGTTCTGTGTATTTTTTGCAGTGCATAGCTTTTTTTTTTTTTTTTTTTACTGCTTTTTACACATATAGAAAATAAGTTTTAATTTTTCCCTTATTTTCTGCTTGAATCTTTGGCTTCGTGCATGGGAACCAGGATTACAGCTGGAAGCTGTGCTTTCATTATTCATTACTCCCTTATGTATATTCTGATAATTTTAGCAAATAGGTAATTGTTAATTGAAATGAATACAGTTGTCCAGTAGGAATACTCAAGGGAAACATTAAGCTCAAAATAAAGCTGGAAAATGAAACAGTGTTCTGGAGGGAAGGGCATATGTAGGTTAGTTGAACTGCTTCAAGAAACTGAGAATTCCTGCAGAGATGAATTAATTATAAATTGCCTATAGGGCAGCACCCCTATTGCATAAACTGCTAAAGGAAGGAAATAATCTCTTAGATATTGTGAGTGTCCCCAGATAGCTCTTAAGTATTTGACAGGTTTTTCTATGGCTTCAATTTTTAGCATTTGGGTGGTTCTACAAAGCTGAGTGGATTTATATTGTGATCAAATTATAAAGTAAAATTAATTTTAACTCATTTTGTTTGAAGCTGCATAAACAAAACTACGATATTAAGGACATATAGGGAACTATGTGTAAATGCTAATGGAGAAAAATTACTGACTTTAGGCAGATAGAAGGGATTTAGAGAGTACTACAGGCACTCACTGAGATTTATTTTAGTAAAGAAATGTGATGTTTTATAGATGCTTTATTTTTCTATTATTTCTACTTGTCGGAGACAGGGCCCAGAAGGGAGGAATGTACATTGTTTCCTTTAGTAGCTTTTTGCTACAAAAGTGGAACCACAGGAGTTTTGCACTAAAGCCTTTGACAGGAGTTGGCTTTTCAAACTGAATGCTCTGAAGTAAGTTGCTATTAAGTTGCACATTGAGACATATCACAACCTTTTATATTTTCCTTACAAACAGAAGAACTTTTCCAGAGGCTATTCCACACAACTGCTGTGGGAATTGCCCTGGTATTCTGTATTAACTCTGCTACAGTTGCTTCTTCAACTGGTGCCACATATTTTCTTGATATTTTGATAAAGCTGATGAAATTTGAACTTCCATTTCTTTTCCCTTTGTTATGGTAAAAATGCAGCCTGCAAATTATCTAAGATCTCAACTTCCTACTTTTGTTGTTCTGAAAAGAACAGGTGAAATGGCACAGACAAGCCTAGTTGTATTTCTTACATATTACAGAAATCTATAGCCTTTTAATAAATTATTTGAGATACCAATAACACTGAAAAAGATGTGTGTATCCCAGAGTCAGCAAGCTGTTGCCATAAATTAATCTAATTTCCTAAAGGGAAAGAATATTTGATTCTAAAATGCTAGCTAATTCTATAACTGATTCTAACATGGAACAGCCTGGAAGAGAGGTTGCATTTGGTACTTTATACATGATTAAACACTTCAGTGTTTTTGGTGCAAAGCTATAGCAATACGTTTTTCTGGTGCAGCAATTTAAAAAGCATTAGCACTGTTTAAATTGGTGATTGTGTGAAAATGAAGGCAGCATCCTGTTTCTCCAGTCTTACAGCATACATAATGGGCTTCCCTTCCTGTATTCATAGAAAAAATATCCCCTGTCTGGTACAGTAGGGCAATGTGATCGTCCCATGAAGAAAGTATGTGGATATAAAATCCTCAACAGTGACGTTTTTAGCTCTCATGGATGAGGGTAACTTCCAGTTATTTTAAGGGTACATGAGGCCAGGATGTGTTTAGAAGTGAGAAAAGCAGCAATGAAGTAAAAAGGGAATCCAGTGAAGGGATATAATTAGGTAGTGTACTGATTTATTTCTAGAGACAGTACCTTTGAGCTAAAAAAAAAAAAAAACAAGCATGATTTTAGGCAGGTGAAGATTCTTGTGAGGCTTGGCAGGCAGGCAGTGGAATTGGCTTCAGTAAATAAATGCAAAAATTAGTTTCTTCTTGTGTTGCTTTTTTTTTTTTTGTTTAGATTTTATGGAGCCATTGTATTACTTACTACTTTAAAACTTCCAGAACTTGATCCTGAAGTCAGGAGTTGCCCAAATCATGTACTCATGGTGTAGATGTTCAGATGTTCCATGCAAACTATCCCAAGAAAAGTGGTAACACAGCAGACAGTGTTGTCTTGCGCCATTTGCATGGATTTTTCCCTCCTTTCCCTGCTAACAGATTCTCGTTAGTGTGGTACTGGAATTTGGCATTTATTGGTAACAACTGAGAAGGTGAAGTGTTCTTCTTGTAGAAATGTAGCTGCATTGGGTTTAAGTGGCCGGGTTTTGGCAGCAGGTAGGGGTCTGCAGGGATGGCTTCTGTGAGAAGTTTCCAGAAATTCATTCAGCAGAGCCAAGACCAGCGAGCTCCAAGGCGGACACACTGCTGGCCAAGGCTGAGCCCATCAGTGACAGTGATAGCACCTCTGGCATAACATATTTAGAAAGGAAAACAGAAAAAGTTATTGCAGGAGTGTAATTGCACTTGGAGAGGGATGAGAATATCTGAGAGAAACAGCCCTGGACACACCCAGGTGAGGGAAGGAGGAAGGGCAGGAGATGATCCAAGTGCTGGAGAAGAGATTCCCCTACAGCCAAGGTGCAGATCGTTGTGAGGGAATGGTGGCCCTGCAGCCCATGGTGGGCTGTGGCCGTGCAGAGATCCACCTGCAGCCTGTGGAAGACCCGGCACTGGAGCGGGTGGATGCCCCAAAGAAGGCTATGAGACTGGGAAGCCCACCCTGGAACAGGCTCCTGGCAGGGAGGAGCCCATGCTGGAGCAGATTTGCTGGCAAGACTTATGACCCTGTGGGGGAGTCACGCTGGAGCAGTCTGCTGATGAAGGACTGCACCCCATGGAAAAGTGACCCACATCAGAGCAGTTCATGAAGGACTAGCCCATGGGGAAGACTCACAATGGACAAGTTCATGGAGGACTGTCTGCTGCAGGAGGGACCTCATAGTGGAGCAGGGGAAGGACTCCTCTCCCTGAAGAGCAGCAGAAAAAACATGTGATGAAATGGCTGTCACGCCCACTCCCCATCTCCCTGAACTGCTGAGAGGGAGGAGGTAGAGCCTGGGAAGGAGGGAGGGGTAGGGGAAAGGTGAGGTTTTTTCAGACTTGGTTGACTTTTCATTATCCTGCTCTAATTTTGATTGTTAATGAATTCAGTTAATATCCCCACGTACAGTCTGTTTTGGCTGTGATGGCCTTTGGTGAGTGATCTCTCCTGGTCTTTTGCTCATGAGCCTTTCATTATAGTTTTCTCTCCCCTGTCAAGTTGTGAAGAGGGAGGATAGAGTGCCTTTGGTGGGCACCTGGCATCCAGCCAGGATCAACCCACCACAATAGCTTACCAATTTGAACTGAAGATTTGTTTGGATAGAGATCACAACCTTCTCTCCTTCCTGTGGCTGATAGGCTTACTGGGTATAAGATTGTCATGTTGTGTGGAAAGTAAAGTACATCAATTCTTTTAAATTATACGCTGGGTTTGAGAAAAGCTCCAGAAGAAAGTTGAGGAACTTCACTTATACAAGATATGTTGTGAATTTTAAGGGTATCCCATGGAGGAAAGATTTTTGCAGAAGAAAAGACAGAAATTCTTGGTCACGTGAACTTCCTTTTGTATTCATACTCCTGTCTTTGATTTGTCTTCAGCTTGTTGGATCTAGCTTCTGGACATTGTATAAACAAGATATCCTTCAGGAATTCTGCATTTATGTCAACTAGAAGTTGAATCATCCTACAAAGTGTGTAGTTTTCCATTGGGTATAATACTTCTGTCAGATCTCATGCAAATTGTAACATGTATTTTTGATTCATATCAACTCTGATCTGTCTTGAATGTTTTGTTTTTATTTTGCTTCTTTCTCTCTTTATGTTGTGGTTGGATTTTACTAGGGTTTTTTTTTTTTCCTTCTGCCCTCACCTTTACTCTTGTACTTGTGCTTCCTTATCCCTCTGCTGCTAGAATGGTTTCTATATTTTTTTTAAACCTTTGGAAGACAGAAGCCATTGCATGATGAGTGGAGAATCATGTTCATGTATTCATGTACCTATTCATGTTCATATATTCATGTATTTCTTCAACTTTGTATTTGCCTTCCTTTTAGACTAGAAGCTCTTCAGAACAAGCATTAGCTTTATACAGGTTGTCATGGATTTTATGAGCTGAAGGTAAATGATTCTCTGTAGTGTAGTTTGATGACCTTTTAAGCTGTGTAAGCACTTAGTAATAAATTGTTGAGTTATAAGAAGGTATATGGGTGAGGTTTTTGCCTTTTTTCTTAATTCAGTGGTAAGTAGAACTGACTGGTCTATTTGGGTCCTGTTTTAAATTAAAAATAAACTAGCTTAGCCATGCATTTTCGTTGGCTTTGTTATGCTCTTAAGGAAAAAGTTAAATTTATAATTGTTATCTAGCTCTGATAATCACTGTTTTTAATGACAATGGACATTGAGGCAAGAAGTTTTTGAAGCAGGACAATGAGGCTTAACTGGTCTGATTTGAATAATCTTTGTAAGAATCTTCATGCAGAGTGTTCCTTATGAATTTTCCTATTACGTTTTGTTCATTTCACCAGGGTTAATATTCCAGGGTTTGTACTGGACCAGGTGATACTGCTTATGGTTCCCTCTCCTCAGAAGAGGAACTGTAGTGTTGAGCTGTTTTCTAAGCTTGGTTATTGCAGAGATTCATGAGACTAAAGCCTTATTTGAGTATTTAGAAATAAATAATGATAGCTAGGAGGAATGCAGTCAGTATTCAGAGGGAGGAGTAGTGGGGCCATGGTGCAATCTTGCAGTAAGTGGAGTACTTGAGTGTGCTCACATTCTGTGCTATTCACTGTAATGCAACTATAAGAAGCACTTGCATCCTGATAAGACCTTGTGATACTTCACTGCTCCTGTGAATTAATTCACTTTGGCTGTAGAGTATGTGTTTCTGTATTTTGCATTTTAAAGGCAGGACTTAGCAATCCTGTATGTCTCATCCTATTACTTGTCATGCAGTTACTGTCTCCTTAGAACAAACGTGTTTTCCTGTCTGGGCTTATTAGCATTAATAGCTGTTCTGGTTACCCAGTGGAATACTGATGCACAATGCTAGACACTGGGGATGAGAGGAGGGTAACCTTTAAGGTAAGGCAGGATTACAGAGGGCATTGCTTTAGAAAAACGCTGTTGTTCTTTCCAGTCAAACTGCAGCAGACATTGGTGTTGAGATTAAGCTTAACTGATGTGTTGAAAATTAATTGAGATCTTTTAAAGGTATGGATTTTGCTTGAAATGCTGCCACTCCCAGCACGGGAAAATAAAACTGAGAAACTTGGATTGCACCCTACTTACTGTGCTTGAATAATTCTCCTTGTAGTGAGTGTGGGGAACTCTGATATTTGGAAAGGTTCATTGTTTCTCCCCAGTCCAAACTTCACACAATATCTAGCCTATTTCCTAGCTAGAAACACCGCAATAGACAGTCCTCAACATCTGTAAGAACTTAGAATTTTGGTTTTTTCTGACTAATGGCACTTCTGTTTCCACACAAGCAAGTCACATATTTTTCATGGCTGTAAGCATGTTCCTTTTATGTTGTTCAGTGCTATGTGGCCTCACTTTTCCCAGTTGCTGTATTTTTTGTATAGAAACAAAATTCACACTTTGTTTTTAGTATTTCCTATCTTACTTTGTAAAATATTAGGTTCCATTCTTTCTATCTAACATTTCCCGAGAGTGGCTCTGCTAGATCAAAGGAAGCAAATTTGGTAATGAAACTTTTCTCATTTCCTGTATTTTATCTACATACTTTGTCATTCTGAAGAGCTGTGACTAGCAGTTTCACAAACTTAGAGATCTAAAATTGAAGAAATGACACCTAGTTATGCTTTTAGATAATAGAATTGTAAGTTCAATACTCAGTAAAATACTATAAAATGTTATGTGCCTTGAGATGAGGTAAAAACTACAATTTTGATAGAGAAGGCTGCTCAAAAAGAGGAGTTTGTGGAGATGACACTTTACTTCAGCGAGCTAAGACAGGAAGGTGTTCATGGCTTACTTGTGCAGGTTAGCAGCCTGCTGCTCTCTGTGAGTAATGTATGTTGAGCAATGTATTGGGTTGAAAAAGATAGTAAAAACGTGGAATAACTTCTGCTCCTGCTAGGAGCTCTCACCAGTACTTTACAGTCACACAAGTGGGACTTTGTGATGCCACTCCTCCAGTGCATCCAGTATCACAGTGTCTCACCCCATCACGTTGTTCATTCTGTGGTTTTCTGGAATGGCTTCTCATTTTCCAGAAATAGAATGTGAATTTAACCACAGCTCAGAATTAATTTTATTTTTTTTTATGAGAAAACAAAAGAAAGGAGTAATACTTGATTGAGTGTTGAGCAGCCTTCCTGCTCCTCGATGGGGAATTGTGGGCTGCAGCCAGTGTCAGTAGCAAGTTACTGTACAGACAGCACTTGCTGTGATATGAGGAAGGAATGGCAATAAAGGAGATTAGTGCTCCAAAAATAAGATTAAAGCAAACAGAATTGGAGTAAAAAGCTACAAGGTGGAAAACTGCTAAACTTGATGCAAGGGCTAGAGAAAATCTCAATATATAAATAGTTGCTATTGATGAAAGTATTGCCTCCAGTACAGTAAAAACAATCCAGCTGACCCTTGACTGTAGAGCTGGGTGTGAAACTATCCTTGTGTTAGTTCATTGTACCAGAAGCTGAACGGTCTTGTGTTGATGAAACGTGGCTCATACCAAACTTAAAAAATCCCCCCCAAAAAGAAGCCCCTCTGTCCATTCTTAAAATCATGAAAATAATTAAAACCTGTCTTTCCTGTATTCTGTTTGTTAGATTCTGCAATATATGATGGAAGGAAGTAGATAAGTAGTGGTTTTTGCACTTCCAGTTTTTAGCTGGAGGGAAACCTTTTTTAAAATATGAAGCACACCTTAGAATTTTATCCAGTGTGGTTACTCACCTTTCTCTACAAGATGGGAAAGCCTAGAATCTGGTTTTGCTGATTTCTTAAAATAAGAGACTTGAATTACCATTCAGTCTCACTAACTCTTTAGCATTTGTAACTTACAGGGTTTGGATAGTAAATATTTAAGTGCATAATAAATAATAATGAAATCAGAATCAATAAACCACAAAAATATTGCTTTGTTAAGACTGCTTTTGTGCTGAGACGATGGGTTTGTTACCTGAACAGTTATTATTTGAGTTTTAATAATTGTGGTGCTTGGGACAGTGGAATAATACCAGTGTCTTCTGCTGCCTGGATCTCAAAATGTTGGAAACATTTTTAATTTTGTGGGGTTTTTTACTGGTGTTGAAATTGGAATCTGCTACACATGGTACAAATAAGTGTATTCATAACTGGTGAAAAAAATGAGTAGATGAAACTGCAGATGAGTTATTTTGGTCCTGAATACACCTGTATTGGAGCAGCCAGTAGTGTCAGTTTGGGGTATGAAGATGTGGTGTAAATAAGGCTTACAGGAAATGCTGAAGAGTTGGAATTTGCACAGGATGCTCCCCTTGTTGCCTTTGCTGCTGTTCAGGAACCACTTGTTCATTGAAATTGTCAAAACAATTACCTTGGAAAGAGATGGTGCAGAGCAAGCAAAGTGTTCTTGTAGTGCATATATGCACATGGGAAATAAAACCTGGAGTTATTTCTGTATTGAGGGCAGCTTTTCTTGAGATTCCTTTGGACTTGCAGCAGGAGAGCAAAAGGGTGAAACTACTTGAGACTTGGTGAGGCAAAGGTCTAAAGGTCTAAGGCAGACAGTCCCTTTAAAAATAACCTTTAGAAACAACAAAACAGTGGATAGTTAAAGGTGTTTGGGAAAAAGCAATTACATGAAATAGATTATTTTTCATGCTTCTCAGGCAGCACAATACAATCTGCTGTACATGGTGCAATGGGTGTAATATTAACTAGGAAGGAAGATAAGTAGATTTTAGGATCATATGATACCTTGTAGTGTGGTCAGAGTATCAGAATGATGTAATGCGTCAAATCAAATGTGCACCTGGCCTAATGCTTTATTCTGATTGGTGGATACTGAGAGAATGTCAGAATGGGAACAGTCTGGCTCTGTTTCATGTCTTTCTCAGTGGCAGATTCTGAGTAGAAGCTCAGATTGTGTACACAGTATTAGGGGGCTGATGAGCCCAGGATAGCAGAACCCACCCCTGGTCAGAGTAGCAGCAGGTACTGCTACCTTGCAAATGTTTTACTTTTGTAGCTCTGTATAATTTCCTGTAATTCAACTTCCTCATTTTCTGTTGTTTTTTTTAAGTTCCTATTTCTAAAGGAAAAAGTTGTGACAATTTTTTTTAGCCTTTTCCTGTCTGGCAAGGATAACAAATAAAAGTGTGCAGTAATTATAAGTGGTTCTTAAGGTCCTGTACTTGCTCAAATTGACTTTTTCATTCTAGGGATTGAGTGAAAGATTCTCTGGCAAATTGATCTTCCAAAAGAAAGAAATCTGTATTTTGTACCCCTCTGACATACTTTATTGCTGATTTTTCAGCTTCATAGCCTTCCCAGTCTCCTCCATAAGAACCATCGGGTTGCTTGTGTGTGCTGCCACTACTTGATTAATTTCTTGATAATATAGGTCTTATACAGTCGTGGGTGCATTAAAATACATGATAAAAACTTAGTTTGCTTTTTTTCACTTTTCTCTTTTTTATCTGTCTGCTTTTGTAAGCATGATGCTGCCTCCTCTCTGGCATACCCTTGCCCTTGCCCATCAACCCAACATAATTTTTGGGGGTGGCACTAGTTTAAAAGTATTTGGTCCTGCAGTCAAGTTTAAGATTCCTTTTATATCACTAGTCTCCTTTTAGGCTCAAATGTCAACACCTTTGGAGAGGTCAGGCAATTAGACTAAATTATTGTTTTATTTGAAATATTCTGTTCAATATTTATAGTTCACCTTAATATCTAGATGTAGTGAAGGTGAATAGAAAGACCTACCCATTTCTTCTGAGAACAAGCACTTAATGTACCTGAACTTTGACTTCTGCTCTGCCCTTTCTTAGGGTGTGGTGTCTCATGCCTCTCACAGAGGATTTCACACTGTGCTGGAATAATTTACTTCACTACTTCCAACTCTAAGCTTCCTTAAGCCTGATTTAAATTTTGATAGATGTAGAGGCTATTCTTGTGTCTATTTTTGGTTCAAAAAAGGTGATTTGTGTTTTGGGTTATTTCAGGAAATATGAAATAAAAAGACTGAAAGATAAAGGTGTTTTCTATCACCCATGTTCACCATCCTATTGAACCATCTGCTTTTCTTTTAATCAGTAGTGTTGCATGAAAGAGTTGTTGGTCTTTTGCCTCTTTACCTTATTGGCTAAACTTTGTGTCTAGGACTATACTTGTTCTGTGCCTCTTGCCCACAAATCTTGGTGTTGCTGTCCTGCTTCTGTTGTGGCCCAGGGGTGCTTCATAAGAATCCACTCCTGTACAGTTGTCCTGTTAACCGAGGGCTACCAGCTGCCCCATTTCCTCTGGGATCTAAAGTTTTCCTCTGCCCAAGAGGACACTGACATCTAGTGGGCGACTTCCACTGACACAAGGTGAGCAAATTGCTGCTTAATGGCTCTCTTCTAGACTTTTACCTAAATTTTGTTTTTGTTTAGATCCTCAGGGTTGTCTGTGGGAAGGAAAACCAAGAGGCAGCTCAGTCAGTTTTGTGTGACTTCTGAAGTTAAAGGAGTACAGTTTCTGCAGTTGAATTAGTTGTGTTCTGTTGCTGAGTTTTGTGGGTTTTTTACTCATTCAGGTTATTTGCCTATGAGCCTCAGATGTTTGTAATAAAATGATATAAGTTATTTCATTCCCTGGTTGTCCTCCCAGCCTGTGAAAACAGTTACCTGTGTAGCACAGCAAGAGACAGACCATGGAACCACAGAGTGGTTTGGATTGGAAGGGGCCTTAAAGATCATCTAGTTCCAACCCCCCTGCAGTATTTTCTTGTTCAAACCCCCACCCAATCTGGCCCTGAACACTTCCAAGGATGGGGAATCCACAGCTGCTCTGTGCAACCTGTTCCAGTGTCTCACCACCCTCACTGTGAAGAATTTCTTCCTGATATCTGAGCTAAACCTGCCCTCTTTCAGTTGGAAGCCATTGCCCCATGTCCTGTGGCTACATGCCCCTGTATAAAGGTCTCCTTGGAGCCTTCCCTTCTCCAGGCTGTAGAACCACAACTCTCAGCAGGTGTTCCAGCTTCTCACTTCTGGGACAAACGGTGCCTCTAAGTTGTCTTCAGTTCTGTGCCTGTTCTTTCAATGAAACCTCAAGCCTAATAATTGCTTTGCAGCTTGTCCCTGACATCTGGTAGTTTAACTGAGAACCAATTATCAGGAGGAGTTTTAACAAAACCACAGCTTTCCCAGGAATGTTCCTATGCAGAGAACAGTGCTTAGAAATCAAACTTTCTGAAAATATTAATGAAATTGCTAGTATTTCTTTAAAGGCAAAAATAGACATTTCAGCTCCTCGGTAACAAAATCCACATTTCTTTATCAGAGAAAATAAACACCGCCTGAAGCTTGACAGCAGGAGATGCCACACTTAAGTATTGCTGCAGATTATTGTTTGATCTCTTGAGTGTTTAAATTATTCTGCACTAGTGTTCATTAAAGAATAATGTACTGGATTTGGATTTGTTGACCATCTGGTAACTTTCTAAATGATGTTAAAACGAGATTTTCAACAAAAAATTACGTCTTAAAACAAGCCTTTCAGGCCCCTTTAACAGTGCAAGAGTCATAGAAAATAAAGACTGGCAGTGCTTAGGATGAGAGTGCTAGGCTCAAATATTCAGGCACTGTTTTTAAAAGGAAAATATTGCTTCCTTGTTCAGAATAAACATTGATTTATTTTTTTTTTCCCTGAAAGATGCTAATATTTGCTAGCATAATTTTGATTACATTGAAAGCATCCCCAAATAAAACCAGGCTATCACAACCAGAAACATTGACATAAAAAAGAATTCATATTTTATATGAACTACCAGAAAGCAAAATATAAAAGCTACTAACACTTCTTTTGTGCTAAGGGACACCTAGGCAATGCAAGCATTAGGTACAGTAGAATATGAATGTTTCTGTCCTAAGAGGGAAATTTCAGTAGTTTCAGGTTGAATCAGGTTTACTAATTTCAGACAAAGAGAAAACTAAGAACTTACAATCCATCAAAAAAGAAATACCACTGCTTTAAATGACTTGTTGTGTTAATTAAGAAGAACAAATAGGTTACCCCCTGTTGTGTGTTGAGAATTTATATTGTCTCATCTCTAGAATTTTCCCAGAATGCTGGACTTACTACTGAATACAAGTTATCAATAACTATTCTATGTCTTTATTTCCTTGGTGACTAATATAAACACTTATGAGTTGCCACTTAGTTATTTGTGATAACATGCATTTATGTTTCCTTCATTTTCAGCTTCTATTGTACAATTTTATTTGGCATTTTTGAGGTTTATTCTTGCTTACTCTGAAAGTCTGTCTGCTTGATGAGCATTATATTCCCATCTTCATCTCTTACTGTTTTCTAGTTTCTCATCAAATGTCTGTTAGTGTGCTCTGTTTGCTGGAGAGGTCATGAAGGAAAATGCCTGCTTGGCTTGGGAAGTTTTTTTGAGAAAAAATCCCTTCAGTCAGATGATTTTTTTAAAAAAATTTTTTTTTCCTTGTAAAAACAAACTACAGAGACCAGTCTCGCCTGAATTCTTGTAGAAATTCACATTCTCTTCTTTTGAATTGGCACTGTATCAAATACTTATTTGAAGCTCAGACTGGAACAGCTTCCTCTTCCAAGAAAGGAAGTGGAGTCACATATTCCACATAGATGAGAATTATAGATAAGGATCTCGAGGTGGGATCTGAGGGTGTTCCTGTGTGTTTCTAAAACACCTGGGAGTAAATCTATCATCCCCAACCAGGAGGTGTTGAATAAAGTTGTTTGTATATCAGATAAGAACCCCCTGCTATTGTGTACCAAACAAACTATCAGCTTGTACATTCTGGGCTGTAAACACTCAACTTTTCAAAGCAATCGCAGCTGAGGGTTATTTTAAATTTTTCAGCATCTTGATTGACAAGGCACTTGCCTGAACCAGATTCATTCTACCAGTTGACTTGAGTGCCTTTCAGTTTGTTGAAATTTGGCACTGTAGAAGGACCTGTATTTTGCACATCAACTGTGGGACAAATGTAACCTGCAGGGTACCTAAAAACTTTGAGGTGAGTGAGTATATACTTCTTGTGAAGTGAATGTTTCTCTGCTCTTCAAAAGAGCAGAATTGCAGAGTAGTTACATTATAAATGTAATAAGGGCATCCTGCAACTGGTTGGAAAATAATTTAAAATTTGAACTGCTGTTCTAGTATACAAAATAAAATTTAAATAAAGGCTTTATTTTAGAAGTGTCACAGATATAGGTTGTCAACACTGGTTTTAAGAGGATGTATGAGAAACATTTGTTACTTGACTCTTTAGTTTGGTACAAGCTTTTGTAAATCTTTAGAATTACAAATTTGCTAAAAAATGTTCATTTTATAAAGGTTAAACACCATAGTATTTGATTAAAACGGTATTGTCATTTAATTTTTGGTAACTTCACTAATATTCTTGCCTTTACGTGTTCTAATGAGATTGTGATGCAGGGCTTCAGAAGAGACAAGTAGTTTTTAGTTGCCACTTTTGGATTGGAGTGGCCTGAGAATACCTGGGATGAAGGTTGCTGTGGAACTGAGAAGTGTTAATGGCATGTCAAACAATGTATTTGAAATGGTTGTATTGGAGTAGCATCACAGCCTTTTTCTTTTTTTGAAGCGGCTTGTTGAACAAAATGTGGCAAGTAAGAAACGTTTTGAGTGGAAACACTAATTAATGCAGTAACACATACCCTGAGTGGTGATACTGTGCTGGTGATACTGTTTATATGTCTGTGCTGCTTTTGTAGAGGAGAATTGGATACATAGCATGGGTGGAGGAGGCTCAAGGACCTTGTTTTTAATTCAGCAGAAACAAACGGTATATTTTATGTTGTTCAAGCATTTGAACATTTAGCAGTGCTACTGCCATCTCTTGTGTGTTCAGCCACTAAAGCAAGAACTTTAATGGAGAGAAATAGTCTAATGTTATATGTGTGAATAGCTGGTTGTGTAGATTTATTTTTTCTCTACTAGCCATTGCTGCTTTGGTTTCATTTTCAGTAGTTACTTTGTAGATCTTTCTGCCAGAATGATGAGAATTCTGTTGGCCATTGGATTCCTTGTTCTATCTCTTTGTGAAACCAGAATTATGCTTGCAAGGTATGTGCTTTAGAACTGTTGGGGACATTTGTCGGGCAGAAAATCGACAGATATTGCAAATATAAACGGCTCTGACCCAAAATTCTTTTGTCTCTTCATAAATATTGTTCTGGTTATTAGCTGGGTTATTACAATTGAAATCTTAGTACAGATTTGTATCTTTAATGAAGCTGCTTCTTTCTGGCTCTTAAAATGCTATTGAACTCTGTCATAAATGGCCTCTTTATAACTAGCACATTCCTTGGCTTCCAGACACAGCCTCAAAGAAGGGGTGAAAATAATTGTGTGTTTTCTCCAGATAGTGGAAGTATATTTTCTATTTGCTACCTTACTTTTCTCTCTACAATCCCTTATATATTCCCTGGCTGTGTGTAGCTCCATGGAAGTACTGATTCAGTGCTTGTCAAAAGTCTTTGGTTTTGTATTTATTAGGTAGTGGGGTTTTAGGAGGGGGAGTAGTCATTAAAACCCTGTGGGTATTTTACTTGCTGATCATGAACTAACAATAACGATATTAGCAGTATCCTAATCTTGCCTGCTGAACAGTGGACATTCTAAATTCATAAAAGTCTCTAAAGTACCTTGTTTCTATGCAAGGTTCAAGCTTGCTTCTTAAGAAAAAAAGTTAGACTTCTGTGGAAAGACAAAATTGATATATTGTTTATTGAAAATGCATATGTAACACTAAATTTGTGTCATTGCATAGCAATTCAATTACATGCCAAAGGATGTCACACAGCTGAAAGGAACAGCACTTTCGAGGTCTAGAGATGCTTCAGTAAGGTAATTTGGACCCCGGATCTCAGTTGCAGTGTTTTTTGACTGCACAAACAGCAGTGCTTTTTACCCAGAGCAGTTGTTAGGCTCTAGCTTCTCAGCTTGAAGTCATTCTTGGTGATAGTCTTACAGGGAAGGGTCTGTGTTTCAGAAAAATTGGCAAGACATGGCTGTTGAAAGCCCTTTTGGAAGGCAGGACATAACAGCCATAGCAGACTTTTGGGGAGGGGCAGGGGGATGTGTATGCAGATTTATTAAAAGGCTTTAATAAGGCCCTGAGACTATTCTCCTGTGCCTTTATGTATGGCAGCTTTGGTAGCAGGTAGGAAATTCTGGTTTACTTCTGTTGGAGTGAAAGCTTAGTGTTTCCTGTTTCAGCTGTGCTGCATTTTTTTTTCCACCTTGTATGAATTACTTTGAAAACAAACATTGACCTCAAGGAAATGTGTTCCAAGGCGTGGGAAAAGAGGAAGGGTTTTGCATCTTGTGAAGGAAGAGGGAGGAGAATTTGGGTTGCTTCCCCCCCTTTCTTTAGTGCTGAGCAGAAACAAAAGCAAGATACGTTCTCCATGGATCTTAATGCTTCATTCCACATACTGTGAAGTCACAAGCAAGGGAATGGTAAAGACTGTGGGGAGTAATAGATGGTGAAATATTTCAAGGAGACTTGATGTGATTAAATAAAACTAAATGTACTTCAAGGACAGAGGCTTAGATACCTGTTTAGATCTTCATGCTGTTTATTTGTATGAATTCTACCTCACATGCATTTGCTATGCAGCTTTTCCTGTGAAAGCTTGTCACAGGGTGCTTTTGAGTGTTTCAGGATGTTATGTGGATTGAGCTCTGAAGCTGAAGAGCCACCAAGTTATAACCAACAGTGACTGGTCTAGTCCCTCTTGTATGGCCATGGAAAAAAAAAAAAAAGCTTGTATTCCTTTTGGCTGCTCAGTTGACCTGGAGTAAAACCTCTTGCCTTTGGGATGTTCTTTGTGGGAAATGCCTCGCCTCGCCTCAGATGATTCTACTTAGTCTTCTCCAACCTTGTGAAACTAGCCCATTACTGGCAGTAGGTGTGTGGCTTAACTGTTATGCTGAACATTAACTGCAACTGTAGTTGATGATACTGCTAGTTTGGACTGGGATTAGCATGCAAATAGTATAAAAATAGTTTTAGAAATGAGGGAGAGGAAAGGAGATTTTTGAAACAGCCAGCCCACATTTTGACAATGTCTGTGTAAAGGTCTGTGTAAAGTTATCTTTAGTTATTAGCAGTGTGGGAGACATGTCTGGTTCTAGCATTTTTCTTGGGGAAAACGTAGATTTGGAAAGATGGCAAATGTTGATCTTACTCTGAATATGCTTAATTCTTGAGAATATGGTGCTGTTTGTGTTTTTTTATCTGTTTCTAGTTTTAATGTGATACTGAAGGACGTATGATGTACTCCTTAACTGGCTGCTTGCAATACTGTCATTTTGCCATCTCTGCATCAGGATGTACCACTTTTGTCTTCACTGGCTGATGCTTCTTTATTGGATAGAAATCTCCAATTAATGCAGTAACATGGATTCCCCTTTCATGAGACAATATCAGAGTTAAGATGATGCAGAAGCACAAAATGTCCCAAATTGGAAGGGACCTAAAAGGATCATTGCAGTCCAACTCCTGTGTAGAATGCTCTATACCATTTAATCCTGAAATTACACTGTTCTCAGTTCTTTGGGTAATTTTGGAGGGATTTTTCTTTTACATGGCTCATGCAAGTGTCCTGGAACACAGTGGGGGTTTTTGGACCCGTCATTGTCCTACTATGAAACACCAGAAACAGAGCTACCAAGGAACTGTAGTTATAAGGCTTGTCTATTAATCACTTCAGCAGAGACTCTCTTGGAGCACCTAGAGTGGAGAGTTATTAGGTGTTGCCAGAAAAGAATGACAGGGCAATGAAAACTTCTCCTTCTTTTTATCAGTTCAGTTTGCAATCTTCTTTCAGGGCTTTTTTTTTTTTTTTTTTTTTTTTTTTTTT